>LTAE01010794.1:0-12986 GCA_001647135.1 Pontederia paniculata
AAGAAAGGAGAAGTTGTAAGGGAGCCTTCGCCCTTGAAGAAGGAAATAGTGATCTCCGGAGATCTCGTGGGAGAATACCGGAGTGGGGACGTAGGCTAGGAGTTCGGCCGAACCTCGTCAACAAACTTGATGTTTGTTTGTGTTGTTCGTTTTCTCTCTACTCTCTTCTCTCTGTTTCGTTTGTATTTGCATTTACAAGCTTCCGCTGATAACTCATCTAAACTAAGTTAAAGAGAGTAAGATTTTTAGCACACCAATTCACCATCCCTCCCTCTTGGTGCCATCCAGATCCTACATGTTTCATCATACAAAGAAGACATTTTATTTCTTAATGCTATATGTTAGAATGTAAACTCAATGATTAGGATCTTTTATGTTGGGATGGGATAATTATCAAACTATTCGTACCGGGGAAAAAGACAATTAAAAGTCAGGTACTGAATATTTTTGTGGGGGCCCTTGGTATCGAGAGCTACTATTATCTAACTAATCTAGAGTCAAGGTAAAGGGCAGAACGGTTATTCCTCTGACTAAATTGGCGACTTCAGGAATCGAACTTGGGGGTACTGCCTCCCTCGATCCTGGGATACAATCCTGTTGATTAGTTGTGCCAACCAAACGTGGTTTAGGTACTGAATTTTGACAGTAACCTGAAGTGACTGAATGCCCTCTTTAGGTTATGGTTTCCCCCTACTTTAGACATTAATCTCAAATTGGCTGCTGAAGATGATTGTCAGATACTAGGTTATATGATAGAAGACATTATAGCTTGTATATAGAAATGTTTTTCCTACGGGTTAAGATACCATTAGGTTTACTGTATTTATGCTGTATAACTAGAGAGAATTAGTACCACTATGGACCTTCTTTTTGCAAATTCTTAAGTAGAGAGAATTAGTATCTCTATGGGCCTTCTTTCATGCAAATTCTTGATTTCATTTAGTGCTTTCCATCACATGTTTGTCATGTAATGTTGTATACTTGTATGTACTATTTTGTCAACAGTTGGCACGATGAAATATTATTAGTGCTTGCCTCTAATGTATTTTAAAAGCTTGTCATTTCCAAATGTTTACTTTTGGAGGTCAGTTTAGATTTTAAGCTGAATGAAAAATGGAGCTTTTAGAGAAGTATTTATATCATGCAAATTCTCCATTTCTTTTTTGCACCTTCATGTGAATGTTATATATTTGTACGTGTTAGTCAGTCTACAGATAGCAGGATAACATAATATTAGTGATTCCATATAATATATTTTAAAGACTCGTCAATCATGTCTACAACGTTTAGCATATTCAGTTGCGCTAATAGTTTATTACGTGGTCTATATCAGAATGATATATGTAGTTGGAATGACACTAATTTGCATTTGATTCAACAGATCAAAATCTGAATTCAGTAATATACTTGATAAAACTATTTGTCATGGGATCCACAATATTGATTTCGTACTTCTAGGTTTGGCTATTTAGAACTTGAACAAAAAACTGGAAAGGCGTCGGTTTATACTGAAAAATTATAGCTTTTATTGTGCAGTTCAAATATGAAACTGATATTCTTACTCATATTATATGAAATGTATGGCCCACCTTGTATGAATTAAACTTCCAGTTTTGAAGGTTTCTGTATGCATTGACCAAAATTTTCTTCCAGTTTTGAAGGAAATAAATTGTATTGATTATGATCTTGTTGTTCAATTCAAGGGTCGGGTGGCCTGTGAGATAAGTTCTGGGGAGATTGATAAGTGCAGAGTTTTTGTTTGAGAACCAATTTGATGATTTGGAACCTGAAGAAGTACTATCACCACCACCTCCTTCCAAAAGTCGCAGCATGCATTCTTCATCTGAAACCCCACATTTTGTCTCTATCACCCAGAAAGGAAAAGGGGGATAATCTGATTTCAATGTAATTCAAATGCCCCGAGGTGTGGAGCAAAGGGAATGATACAATTGTTAAAAATGTTTTAAAAATACTGTTATTTTGTTTTCCCAAGAAAACTTGTTCTTACAAAACCAAAATATGGAATTGTTTGTTTAATTGTGGCAATGCCCATACTATTTTGCAAGGGGATGTTAATGTAATCTTGGCTGTCAGTCAGGACAATTGGAATTTCTGGCTGCTCTTATTGGGTTAGAAGGTATCATTTCCAGTAATAGATAACCGACCTCTGAGATTCCTTTACATAAAGTTGCTTTATAATATTAGTGATTATTTTTCCATCCTTCATGTTCCTTGACCCGGAGTATTGTGAGTCTCTCCTATCTCTGTGTTGTGGTATCATTCACAGCAGATTTATATTCTCAATTCATTTCTTACTTCATCCCCTTAGAAGATTTATGTGATCCTTTTTCCCAACTGCAAATTGATTTATCTTACATCCTGAGGTACATCTTTGCTCTTGACAGTCTACAAGTCTTGGTATTTTATGTTGCAACTATATGCATCCAAGCACAGCACCTATCTATTGAACCCACCAGTATCTTCTTCATTCCGGAAACATGTCTTCTTATTCCATCTTTTCCCGAATCCCCTTAACGGCACCAACACAGTAGGTTCGGGCAGCCACCAGCTGAAGTGACTGTTTTTAATCCGCACGTTGGTCTAGAGGGAAGTTGTGAGCGTACGTTCATGCATTATTTCCATTTCAGGAATCAATTACCTATTCATCACCTTAAGTATCTGTGCGGAAGTAATCAGACAAAATAATTTTCCGTGCAGAACTAGGAATCAGTTATGAGGTAGAATCTGCAGGTCTCTTTTCATCATTTTATCATTGGAACTTCTATCTAATTATTTGTTATTTATGGCGTGTCTCTAACACATAATAATGCATGGGTAAAAACAGGTTGAAGGCTTGAACAAAGCTTGTAATAGAGTGCTCAAGAAATTACAATCTTGTGTCTGGCCTTTCAATTTTTTTTACAAGAAAATCTTTGCAAGATCAATTTTAGCAGGAGAGGGGCAAGTTTCTCCTGCTAAAATTATGGTTGCATCGAAGCTTCAAATGCTGACTTTCATGGTCTAGACACAGCCCCACAATGCTTTGTTATGGCTGCATCGAAGCTTCAAATGCTGACTTTCATGGCTACCTTATTGGTTGAAATGTATGCTCTTTCTATTTTCATTAATAAATCAGATCAGTGATAACAGATTTTGAGCTGAATCATTTATGGAAGAAATATAAAAAGATATTTCTGCTAAAACACTTGTTATAATTCCATTACAAAACCATTATTCTGAGTTGAAAGTATAATTAGGTGCAGAATGGATGCTCCAGAAGGTCTATCCAAAGGAAAACGTAATTTCAAGCTTCGTTTGTCCAAGTATAATATGTGGATGAACGTATGGATCACTTCAGGTGTAATGTTGCTGATCTGTTGATGTCCTAGATAAGGATTTTGATTGATGGTGACTCGTGCCTGAATAGGGCAAACAATTCATAGTGGATAGATATAGTTGGACTGTCGCCTCCTTGTGCTTGAATTGTTTGATTAGTGAAACGATACAAGACGCAGATATTATTTTACTGAAGTGTAAATGAAGCATCACAGGGGGAAACTAATTACAACCACACTGTAAAACAAAGTTGCAATAACCTTTTTTTACAGATTTGTTATTAGCAGCAGCAGATAGTGCAACTACACGTATAGAATGCAAGCTGGAGAACAAGTGTTGCGAATTAAATAATTTCAAATAAATACGGTGCACAGAAAATAGTAATAGACAAAATCAAATTTATGTAGAAAAAAAACTCAATAAAAAAATAGAGAGCAATCATAAAGTAATTTCATTATGTCAAATCAGATTTTGGTCAAACTCAAAAAAATGAAAATAAATCAATAGATGATCTTTGAAAAAAGACGGGATAAATAGTAAAAATTAATTATTTATGGTCCCAGTACGAGGAAGTCTATATTATGGATGACACTCGACCCTATTTGGGGTGCAGAATATATGACATCCGCTCCGACTTCGCCAATCCGCCCTCACCTTAAATCTTTGTGGCGGAAAATTAAATTCCCACCCCCGTCCCCGAACCATCGCGGGGGAGGTTTAACAAAATTTTTTTTTTTGAAAAAATATGCGATAAAATTATAAATAAATAATATTTATAAAAATATCATATATTCATATATGTATTTAAATATTATAATATGCGTTTAGAAATAAATACTTACAAATACTTCTTAAATAGTATTATATTGATATAATCCACGGGGCGATGGTAATATTCTTCGCCTCGATCCTCCCTGAATTGATTCAGGGCCTCGTTCAGGAATTCCCCGCGAGGATCTCCGAACTTCGGAGAGTTTTGTCATCCCTACTTTAGATCCTCCCAGTTTAAGTTTATTCTTGACCTTTAAGAAAAAAAATCCTCTTGTTTTTTAGAAATCTTATTTTTTTTATCCCCACCACTATAGAAGATCAATTTCTCTCTTTCTGATAACATCCAACGGTTATAATTAAAAAAAAGGATACCTTGTTCTCCTTTCATATGTTTAAGCACCCTCTCCTTCAAGAGAGAAAAAAATATATTTATTTTTATGTGATTACAACTACTTTATCAAATAAAAGTCCTAATCTTATTTAATTTATCTATCAAGATAAAATCTTAACTAATTAGGTTTGGTTAATTTGAATTTAGAATTTTCATGAATGGAATTTCAAATTCGTATAGTTTCCCCTCCAACTCATGAGAAGGAGATATTTAATTAAAATCATAGCTTCATTTTCATGTTGGTCAGTTCGACATCATATTTTAGTCTATTTCTTGGGTTTGTCTTTAACTCTCATTTTTTATTAATCACCGAATATTCAGAACTCAGATATTTTGTAGAATGATGACGCTTCCTTATAAATTTACGAAGTTGAGAAGTCACATACTCTCATTACTCAATATC
Source organism: Pontederia paniculata (assembly GCA_001647135.1). Classification (NCBI taxonomy): domain Eukaryota; kingdom Viridiplantae; phylum Streptophyta; class Magnoliopsida; order Commelinales; family Pontederiaceae; genus Pontederia; species Pontederia paniculata. The sequence continues at coordinate 4,902 of LTAE01010794.1, forward strand.
TTCTAATTTGCATCATCTGCATTCACGAGTGGCTCACCATTTCCAAATTGAACATGTATATGATCATTACTTTATCTCTTACAAAAGTTCGCGGAGGTTTCAAATTTATGAAATATCACATATTTGCTTCTAATAAATTTTATTCTCTGGATCTCATAATTTATATCCAAATTTTGCATCTCCATATTCATAAATATGTGCTCTTGAGTTTTGTCATTCATTTTCCGTTTAGTCTCTTTGACACATGTGCAAAATCTCTACAATAAAAAATCTTAAGAATATAAATATTAAGATATTGCTCTTCCTATCGACTTAAGTTTTTAAGATTGTTGATAGCACATCTAATTTAACATGGTATCAGAGTCAGAGGTTCCGAGTTGAAACATCGATATTGCTCGTATTAAAAATTAATTTTCTTCTTAATTGTTCACGTGTTGAGCTTTCGACTAGACCAAAGTTATCAGCGACCCACACGCGAGTGGGAGTGTTAAGAATATAAATATAAAGATGTTCTTCTTCCTATCGGCTTAAGCTTTAGGATTGTTTATACCATATCTAATTTAACAGAAACTAAGAAATATCTTTATCAATCCACATTTTTTTTAAAAGTATTAGAATTCAATGGAACTGATGAAGATATATTGATCAAATAACACATAGTATTTGTAACTTCATCCCGAAATGGTTTTGGCAACTTTATCATCCTCAGCATACATCTGACTATATCCTTAATAGTTTTGTTATTCTTTCAGCAATACTAGTATGTTCGTGGAGTTCCAACATTATCTTCTCATATGTAATGTCATGCTTTGAGTATTAATTTTTTAATATATGAGATGTATATTCATCATCATTATTTGTGCGTAGACATTTTATTCTATTTTTCGTCTCTTTACACCATGACATAAAAGTTTCTTTAAAAATTTGAAGTATCTAATATTTGTTTTCATGAAATAAATCCACATTTTTCGTGAACCATCATTAATGAAGATAACAAAATATTTATTATCACCTAAACCTCAATGAGATCACCCATATTAGAATACACAAAAAAGAATTCTTTTCTCTTGGAATCAAACACAAAAGACACTACAGTTTTTACCAAATTGACAATCGTCACAAAATATTTAGAATTTTAACAAGAATAATATAAGAATTCCTTATTAGAATATGTAATCATTTATCATTCATATGTCTCAATCTTTTGTGCTACAAAATAGGTGAAGCTTATACCTATATTGCATTAATCGATTGTTTGTCTAGATTCACCCGAGTTTGATATTTTTTCTTTAGCAACAATCAGAGATCCCTTAATTCAAGATTGTTGAACTCTAGAGTGTTGAATCTAGGATCTCAAGATTTTTTGACGATCACAAATTGATGAGGAAGCTTAGTTTGTACTAATGATCTTTGATTTGATGTGTGGAAGATATGATTTTTATTTCAATTAGTAATAGGTCGATCAGAGTCGGGAAATGGATGACTTATGTACAAAGAAGAATGGAAGAAAAATCCTAAGTATGGAGCGGTCATCCTAAAGATGTGAAAGAGCTCGATCGAAATAAGGAGCAAAGACTGAAGATATAAAGCTAAGTATTTAACGGTCGACCAAAGAAGGAGAAATGGACGACTAAAGACACAAACAAGCAAGAAAGGTCGCCCGGTGTGTACAAGTGAAAAGGAATGGGCGACCAAAGATTCGAAGTCTGTAGTACAACGAATGAAGGATCGGGTGCTCCAAGCTTGAGTGGACACCCCATAATGAAAATGATTGAACTTGTTTTGAGGTGAAGGCAAGAGAGGTCGTTCGAAGTTTTCAGGGTAGAAACAGTGGACGATCGAAGTACTTCAGATGAAGAGAAAGGTCATCCAAAGCAATCAGTATGAAAGCAGTGGACGACCGAAGAAGTCTGAAGCAAATTATAAAGGCAAGAGTGTCGTCCAAAAATTTCATAGTGAAAGTAGTGGACGACCAAAGTACTTGGAAGAAAAGTCGAGGAGTTATGGAGTTAGGAAAGGTCGTCCAAAGTATTTAGTAAGAATCAGTGGACGATCGAAGGGCTTCAGCTCAAAATCAATGATGGTACGAAAAGGTTCAATGTGGAATAAGTGGGCGACCAAAGGTGTGCATAAGTAGAAGTAGAGTCAAGACAGGTCGTCCAATGATTTGGGTAAAATTAGTGGATGATCGAAGAAGTTGATAGAAGAAAAGAAAAGGTTGTCTGTTGTAGCTGAGTAGTGTCAGAGGACGACCAAAGCATGTTAGAAGAATGTCATAAAAAAAGAAGAGGTCGTCCATAGTACTCAGGGAGAAATGATTGGACAACCGAAGAAGCTATAAAGGACAAAGAAATGATGTCCAAAGTATTCAGCGAAGAATAAGTGGGCGGCCGAAATGCGTCAATAAAGAAGCAAAGGACGTCCGATAGTTTCGAGGGAAATCAGAGGACGATTAAAGAAGAAAAGCAGAGGTCGCCCGATGGATTCAGGGAAAATCAGCGGACGGCCTAAATAAGCTTGAAAACTGACAAAGGAAAGAAATGACATCCGAAGTATCTGAGAATGATAAGTGGGCGACCGATGAAAACTTAGAAGATATCAACCAAAGGCATGAGCCAAGCATAGGTCGTCTGAAGTTCCTAAGTGACAGCAACGGACGACCAAAGAATGGTTGAAGAAAAATGTTCAAGTCAAGATAGGTCTACCAAAGGATCGATGTTCAATCAGCGACGACCGAAGGAGCTTGATGAAGAAACTTGAAGGAAGAAAAGGTTGCCCGATGTGCTTAGTAGAAAGCAATGGATGACCTATGAAAGTTAGAAGAAGGAATAAAGACTGAAGTCCGTGGCTACGGACGCCCGAAAGTGAACAGTGGTCGATCGAAGCACCAGACGACAGATTAACAGATGAATTCACCAAAGCAGTGTCAATCGATGAAGCAGAAGCAATCGACCGAGGGGTAGGTGAAGAGTACTGTACTTGCATTAATGGCTAGTTTCTGAGAGAGAGAGATTAGACGTTTGTGTAAAGGTATAAAACTCAGTCCCAAGAGTCTTGGGAACTAACTTTTGGCAAATTGATTAGTGAACTTGTAAGCTTGAGTGAAAAGTCTTAGTTCCTCCTTCTGAGCATTATAGTGAGAATCTAGAATAGAAGTGAGTTAATTGAGTGTTCAAGAGTGAGCTCAATATTTGTAAGAGGTTCTCTCCTTACCCTCGAAAGAAAGAAGGGAGAAAAGAAGTTGTAAGGGAGCCTTCGCCCTTGAAGAAGGAAAGCTAGTGATCTCTAGAGGTCTCGAGTTCGAGAAGACCGGAGCGAGGACGTAGGCCAAGAGTTTGGCTGAACCTCGTCAAAAAATTTGTTGTGTTTGTTTTCTTCTTTGCACTTAATTTTTATTTGCATCTAATATGTGATTGCATCCGCTGCATAAACATAATTTAGGACAATAATTTTTAATACACCAATTTGCCTCCCCTCTCTTGGTGTCATCTAGATCCTACAATTGGTATCATAGCATAGTTGCTCATAGATTTGTAACTACCTACAAATTACGTATAAACTTAACAATCTAGAGCCAAAATGGAATCAAATGTATTATCCTAGGAGAAGGACAATCCACCTCCAGACCTCTCCTTTCCAATGCATCTAACTTCTCTTATTGAAAAATTAGATTGCAGGCTTATGTATGCTCCATGGACAGTGACATCTGGGATGTCATTGAAAATGGTTTTTGAGTTATGCACTAGGGTAGTAAATGGTGTTCATGCTCCTATACCTAGCAGTGAATATGATTCTACAACTAAGAAACTAATTAAGTTGAATTGGAAAGCTAAAAATATTTTCTTTTGTGCACTAGATCAAACAAACAATAGAATATCTTCTTACACTAGTGCTAATGAAATCTGGAAAAAACTTGTAATTTCTCATGAAGGGACAACAAAAGTAAAAGAATCAAAACTAAATATTTTAAATCACCAATATGATTTTTTCAAAATGAAACATGATGAATATGTAAATAGCATGTTAGTTCATTTTAATGATGTGGTGAATGGGTTAGCCACTTTGGGTGACCCAAAGTCTAATGCTCAAAAGGTGAAAAAGTTTCTCAGGTCTTTAACACCAAAATGGAACATGAAGAGAACTGTGGTCGAAGGACAACATGATTTGAACAAGCTTGACTTCGACGATCTCATAGGATCTCTGCTGACTTATGAGATGTCGCTTGAAGAAAAGAAAAAGAAACAAGCTCAAGAATGAAGGCCTTAACTCTGAGATCTAAGAAGATTGAGAGTGAAGATGAGCATGAAGAATCTAAGAATAGTGATATAGAATTCAATGAAGAGAAGTTGGACTTATATGCTAAGAGGCTCAGTAAATTCATGAAGCTCTCCAAAAAGAAGGGAGACTCAAAGAAGAAAGGACCAACTAACAAGTTTAAAATAAAGTGCTATGAGTGAAACAAACTTGAACACTACAAGAGCGAATGTCCAACCCTAAGCAGGAAGGACAAAGTGAAAGGATCCTCAGATTACAAGAAGAAGAAAGCACTAAAAGTTACTTGGGATGACTCAAGTGGTGAAGATAGTGAAACTAAAGAAGCACAGAAAAGAAGGATGAAGCATTGTTGTGCCTCATGGCAAACGATGAGGTATCCTCTCTTCACTCAGATGATAGTGATAATAGTGATAGTGATAATGATGAAGATGACTGTGAGGAATATATTATGTTTGATATGCATAAAGAGTTTAATACCATGATCAAAAAATATTTCATCTTGAAAAGAAAAAAATAATAGACTCGTTCAAAAAACAATAAGTTGAAGGAAAATAATGTTGATTTAAAAAATAAATTTCTGATTTGAATGTCAAAGTATTAACAAACAATGATAACTTAGAGAAACATATTGATACTATTAGTTCTTTGAAATTAGAACTGTTAGATGTGAAAAACAAATTTGAAACATTCTCCTATGGTGGAAAGATGCTAGATATAATATTTTCCCAACATAAAAGTCCTTTGAATAAGAAAGGATTAGGATTTTACTCTTTTAGTGATAATGTGCCTCAAGGAACTATTTTTGTAAAAGTTGCACACTCTTTTGATCCAAATCTGCCTAGCTCCTCTACTTCTATAAGTGAAACTAGGATTGTTCCTGCTAATATTAAGGCTAAAACTGTCTTAGGTACTAAGTCTGTTCATACTCAGAAAAATACTATGTCCTCATCAAAGAAAAATGCAAATGTTAGAAGTAAAAATGCTATATTTAAACATAAACAAAGAAACTATGCTTTGATGTACAAGAGAAATACAAAATCTGCCCACATGCATGCTTTTAGAAATGGTTATGTACATTATTACTCATATATTACTCTTTTGAATATAAATAAGAACTTTGTCAAATCAAAACTTCTGCATACAAACATAAATGCATCTATTACACATGTTCACACTAGAAATGTCCATGCTTATCGAAACTACAAGAAATCTTATGTAAAGAATGTTACATGCTTCTGTTGTGGTCGTCTATGACATTATAGCTTTGAGTGTAAGGCTAGAAGAGGCCTCTATGCTAATATTAAACAAGTATGTGTTCCTAAGCGAGCAGTCAACACTAACACTTCTGGACCCAAAGTATTTTGGGTACCAAAAATATAAATTATGTGTTGTTCTTGTAGGGTGCCAAAAGAAGTAAAGGAAAATCAACAAGATGGTACTTGAAAAGTGACTGCTCAAGACACATGACTTGAAATGAAGAAAACTTTCTGAGCATAACAAGAACACAAAGTGGAAAAGTCACATTTGGGGATAACAACTAAGGGGTAATCCTTGCTAAAGGTAATATTGGAAAACTCGATAGTATAGTTATAAAAGATTTATGACTAGTAGAAAACTTAAAACATAACTTACTGAGTATTAGTCAACTTTGCGATAAAGACTACATTGTTAAATTTGAACACGACAAATGCTTGATATGCGATAAGAATGAAAAAGTTTTGCATATGGGGTTTAAGTATCAAAATGTGTATGTGATTGACTTTGATGGTTTGCCTAACCACAAATGCTTAAATGCTATGATGAAATAGAATTATGGCATAGAAGATTAGGACACTAACTATAAGGTCATACATAAACTAGTGAAACATAATCTTGCTAGAGGTTTGACCAAAACCAAATTTGAGAAAAATGCTATTTGTTCTTCATGTCAATTGGGCAAACAACATAAGACATCTTTTAACTTGAAAAATGAAATCTTTACAAACAGACCTCTACAATTAATACATCTTGATTTGTTTGGTCCAATATGTACCACCAGTCTTGGTGGTAAGAAATATGTGTATGTGATTGTAGATGATTTTTTTAGATTCACTCGAACCTTCTTTCTTGCTCATAAGCATGAAACTTTTGAAATATTTATTATTTTTGCTAAGAGAGTACAAAATGAACTCAATTTGAAGATCTTCGAGATTTGGAGTGATCATAGAGATGAATTTGAAAACTTCAGATTTGAAGAATTTTGTGAGAATAATGGAATTATCCATCAATTTTCAACACCAAGAACTCCACAGCAGAATGAAGTTGTTGAGAGGAAGAATATGACGCTAATTGAGATGGCTAAGACTTTCCTAAGTGAGAGCAAGTTGCTCAAATACTTTTGGGAGGAAGCTATTAATACCTCATGTTATATTCAAAATAGGATATTGATTAGACCTTTAGAAAACAAAACCTGTTTTGAAATGTTATATAGCAAAAGACCAAATATCTCATATTTTAGAGTATTTGATTGTAAGTGCTTTGTTTCGAGAACCTTGGATAAATTAGAAAAAAATATTGAAAAGAGTGATGAAGCATTGTTCCTAGGATACTCAAACTTCAGCAAAGCCTATAGAATGTATAATAAGAGAACACTAGTAGTTGATGAATCGGTACATGCCACTTTCAATGAAATTGACAATGTCATTGATCAACCTGAAAAAGTTAAGATCTCGAATAAGAAAAATAAGGATGACCATACCTAGATGAGCTGACTCATAAGGAGGAAGATCCTTAACCCATTGAAACCATAAATGATGAAATTATTGTGGTGAATGAGGAAAACCCCAAGAAATTGATATAGAGATAGAATTGTCTCCTATGGAGCACAATGATTGGAGACAAGTACCCTCACACCCTTTAGACAATATTATTGGTGACATAAATGAAGGTGTGAGAACAAGAAAATCATTAAGAAACTTTTGTATTTTTTTTGCCTTTTTATCTCAAATAGAACTCAAAACTATAGATGATGCTTTAGAAGATCCAAACTGGATAAATGCTATGCATGAGGAGTTGAACAACTTTGAAAGAAATCACATTTCACATTTGGTTAAGAGACCTAAGGATCATCTCATAATTGGAACAAACTGGGTATTTAAAAACAAATTAGATGAAACTAGAGTTGTTGTGAGAAACAAGGCTAGACTTGTTGCAAAAAGTCCAATTGAAGGGATTGATTTTGATGAGATTTTTGCACCAGTTGCTCCTTTAGAAGCAATTCAGATTCTTTTAGCATTTGCTTACTTCAGGAATTTCAAATTGTTTCAAATGGATGTGAAGTCAGCCTTTCTAAATGGATATATAAATGAGGAAGTTTATGTTGAACAACCTCCAAGATTTGAGAACTCAAAACACCCGGATTATGTATTTAAGCTCTCTAAGGCCTAGTTTGGATTACGGGTTAGGGGTGGATATGGAGGATTACTAATGGATGGGTTGAGAAGGGTTATTATAACTCACGTTTGGGTATTTTATTTTTTGATGGTATAAAGGTTACGAAGGGTTATGACAATCCTTAAAGCCACCATATTTCCATTCCACCGATTTGGTGGAATTGGATGGGTTAGACTTTTTATTCCGAACTTACCCTCAGTCTTATTTACTATTTTAAATTATTTTTATCATTCTTTTTAATGAATGCAAATAAAGATCCTAGAGTTCTTATACATAGTATGTAAAATATTAATTTTCTAATTTACAATTTATCAATACATAAACATCATTCCTCAATTCGAAAGGGTAAAAGAGTTTTTTTAATAAACTTATGCTTTT
>LTAE01010795.1:0-13053 GCA_001647135.1 Pontederia paniculata
GTAAGAGGTTGTCTCCTTGTCCTCGTGCAAGAAAGGAGAATTTGTAAGGGAACCATCGCCCTTGAAGAAGGATATAGTGATCTACGAAGATCTCGTGGGAGAAGATCGGAGCGGGACGTAGGCCAGAAGTTCGACCGAACCTCGTCAACAAACGTGGTGTTTTGTTTGTGCTGTTTGTTTTCTCTTTACTCTCTTCTCCCTGTTTGTTTATGTTTGCATTTACGAGCTTCCGCTGATAACTCGTTTAAACTAAGTAAAAGAGAGTAAGATTTTTAATACACCAATTCATTCCCCCCCTCTTGGTGCCATCCAGATCCTACAAGCCTATATTTGCTTTATTGACATTAATATTTGGGATATAGTCGAAAACGATTTCACCAAACCTATGAAAATTATGAATGGAATCAATGTTGACTGATGGAGGAAAGTACAATTACAAATTAGACTGGAAAGCTAAAAATGCATTATATTGTGCTTTAGATGCTACTGAGTTTAATCGTATCTCAACATGTCCTACATCAAATGATATTTGAAAGAAACTTATCATTACACATGAAGGTACTGATAAAGTAAAAGAATCTAGGCTTAACATTTTGAATCACCAATATGATGCATTTAAAATGAAGATTGATGAATTAGTGAATGATATGGTTGTACGTTTCAATGACATTGTGAATGACTTAGTCTCCTTGGGCGAGCCAAGAACTAACGCTCAATAGTTAAAAAAGTTTCTCAGGTCTCTCTCCCAAAATGACATACAAAGCGAACAATCATGGAGGAACAAGATCTGAACAAACTGGACTTCGACGAGCTTATTGGATCTGTCTTGACCTATGAAATGAATTTAAAGGAAGATCAAGGAGAATCAAATATAAACAACAAGAAGACTTTGGCGCTAAATAGTAAGCTAGAAGAGGAAAGTGAAAGCGACTCGAGTGAAGAGGAAGATGAGATCGATGAAAAAAAAACTAGCTTTTTATGCGAAGAAATTGGACAAATACCTGAGATTCACTAAAAGCAAAAAGAATGGAAATTGGCCAAAGAGAAGATCATCTATTCCACACAAAAGTCAGATTACATGTTTTGAGTGCAAGAAACCTGGGCACTACAAAAATAAATGCCCTAATCTTGCAAAACGAGGAAAAGAAGTCGAACCATCAAAAAGAAAGAAAGCCACATGGGATGAAAGTGGTGAAGGAGAAGAGAGTGATTCATCAAAAGAATCAATAGATAGAGATGAAGAAGCATATTTGTGCTTAATGGCTAAAAGCCATGAGGTAATCTCTAATCCTTTTAGCTCCGATTGTGATAGTGATGAAGAAACATCCTTTGATATGCATAAAGATTTTAGGAAACTTATTGAGAAATACAGTATACTCAAGAAGAAAAATGACACTAGAGAAGAATCTCGATAAACTCAAAGAAGAAAATTGGTATCTTAAAAACTCTTCGGATTGTGAAGATTGCAAAATTCTGAAAGAGGAAAACTCAAGATTAGAACTCTCAATTGAAGAAATGAAAACTTAAGAGCTCACTAGGATAAGTGCATTAGTGAAACATTCTTCTACTATTTCTATGCTGAAAAAGGAAGTAGATAAATTGAAAAGTGAACTTTACAAATTCTCTAATGGTGAAAAAATGCTTGGCTTTAATGTTATCAGATCAAAGAAGACCCATTAATAAAAATGGATTAGGATTCTCTTCTTTTGATACTAAGTGGACAAAAGAATTATTTTTGTTAAAACTACACATGATTACTCATCTAAAACACACACATATTGTTATTATTGTGGCTTTCAAGGTCATATGTCATATGATTGCAATGTTAGAAGAGGAAAAACAATTGAAATGAAAAAGATATGGGTTCCGAAAGGAACAACAACTAACCCGATTGGACCCATACAAACTTGGGTACCAAAAAGATAAATCTTCTCTTATACATTACATGAATCTACAAGAACAAGAAAATGATATTTGGATAGCGGCTGTTCTAGATATACGACAGGTGACCATTCAAATTTCATCATTCTAAAGGAAACAAATGGAGGAACTGTGACTTTTGGTGATAATAGCAAAGGACAAATCATCAGAATAGGTAATGTTAGTAAGAATTACATCACTCACGTTGAAGATGTTTGGTTAGTTCAAAATCTGAAAGACAACCTTCTTAGCATTAGTTAATTATGTGATAAGACCTATATAATTAAATTTGAAAAGAATAAATGTTTGATAATTGATGAAGACTCAAGTAAAATTTTACAAGGTTATTTAGACACAATAATGTCTACATAATTTATTTCGATGAAATAGAAAATAAAAAGTGTTTGAGTGCTTTACATGATGAAATAACCTGATGGCATAAGAGATTAGGACATGCAAATTTCAATTTACTCTACATATTATCCACACATGAAATGGTAAGAGGTATGCCGAAGATAAAGTTTGAAAAAAACACTCTATTTGTGAATCATGCTTGAAAGGAAAACATACAAGAAATACTTTTAAGTTGAAAAATCAATCTCTAAAAATAGATCTTTAGAACTCATTCATCTTGATTTATTTGGACCAATTGATATCATGAGTCTAGGAGAAAAAAGATATGTGTTAGTTATTGTGGATGATTTCTCTCGCTTTACATGGACCATATGTCTTTCACATAAAGATGAAACTTTTGGCATGTTTACAAAATTTTCCAAGGAGATTCAAAATGAACTGAATCTTGCAATATCAGAAATTCGAAGTGATCATGGTGGAGAGTTTGAAAAAAGAAACATTGAAAAAGTTCTGTGATGAACATGGTATTACACACCACTTCTCGACTCCTAAAATTCCATAAGAAAATGGAGTTGTAGAACGGAAAAATAGATCCCTACAAGAGATGACTCGCACTATGTTAAATGAAAGTAACTTACCAAAATATTTTTGGGTTGAAGCAGTAAGCACATCGTGCTATATTTTTAATAGAGTATTGATTAGACCACTTGAAAAAAAAAACAAAAGGGCATTCTGATTCTTGCATGTGAGCTCACCTTCTTCCTCATATTACAAGTAAAACAAACAAAAGAAGGAATCTTTTTTAGACAAGAAAAGTATACAAAGGAGCTGCTTAAAAGATTCGAGATGGATGAATGTAAGCCAAGCTCAACTCCGATGAGAACTTCCACAAAATTGGACATGGATCAAAGTGAAAAGCCGATCGACTTGAAAATGTATAGAGGTATAATTGGGAGTCTTTTCTACTTAACTGCATCTAGGCCAGATATAATGTTTAGTGTGTGTTTATGCGCACAATTCCAAGCTGCACCCAAGGAATATCACTTAATAGCAGTTAAGAAAATCATGAGGTACTTGAAAAACACAAAAAAAACTAGGTCTATGGTATAATAAAAACTCGAGTTTTGACTTACATGCATACATTGATGCTGATTTTGCTGGATGTAAGGTAGATAGAAAAAGTACTAGTGACATGTGTTGTTTTCTTGGTAGCTCTCTCATATCATGGGCTAGCAAGAAATAAAATTCCATTGCACCATCTATTCTTGAAGCAGAATATATCGCGGCCGGCAATTGTTGTGCCCAAATCCTTTGGATCAAACAACAATTGTTTGATTATGGAGTAAGTTGCTGAGATGTGCCCATGAAATGTGACAACACTAGTGTAATAGAAATGACAAAGAATGTAGTCCAACACTCAAGGACAAAACATATAGACCTTAGGTACCATTTCATACGAGATCATGTAAGTCAAAATACAATTTGTGCCAATTGAAATACAATTAGCAGATATTTTCACAAAACCTTTAGAGGAATGATTCTGCATTCATAGAAGAGAGATTGTCATGATTGACCTAAATGGATTAACATTTACTTATATGATTAGTCTCCCGAATGATCATTGTCAAAAGCACTAAACTCAAACACTATGCCACACTTTTGAATACTTTTGATCGACTGAATCACAACTTTCAGGCGACTGGTATGATAATCCAAAACATGTTATATCTTCAACCATATTTTTGGGCGACCAATATGATAATCCAAAAGTATGTTGTGGTCGAACGGAATCAAAATCTTGAAATCCCAATGCATTCGGCAATATGATCGTCCGACCGCTACTCAATTTTGGGCGACCGAACACCCAACCTAAATATTTTATCCATTCGGCAATAATTTCGGACGACCGCTACTCATTTTCGGGCGACCGAACACTCGACCCAAATACGATGTTCATTCGGCAATATTTTCGGTCGATCGAAAGTAAGATTCGGGCGACCGAAATCGGCTGCACTGAGTTTTGAACAAGTTCATCCTCACATTTCACTATTTTTAATCATCTCTCCCTTCACATTTTACTCTTCCTTCATTTCCTTCTTCCCTCTTCTCTTCTCTCAGCTCCTTCTCTTTCATTCATTTGTGTTTTGAACAAGTTCATCCTTCTCAAACGATCTTCTCTCGCTGGATTACCTCACCAACATCATGATGCAACATCAATGGACACCCTTCACTTAGGTATTTCAACTCTTCTCCTCTCCCACATCGTCAAATCCTAACTTCTTGTGTGATCATAACCTTGAGTTTGATCATTTTTTTTTCAGGAATCTCAATGAGTTTATTTTTATCTCTCTTTCTCACTTGACATATCTTGAATCATTCTTCATTCAACTACATATTGTCTCACCTTAGTAATAGATCCACACTCACTGCCCACCACGTGTTTTTCAAATTGCATAAGTCATCTCTAACCCATATTTCTTCTTTCCTTTCATTGTAGATCATGTGCACTCGCCACAAGACTGTTGCGTCGAAAGGGAAAGCCTTAAGGGCCTCCTCCAAACGGAAAGAACTTGCCTCGGATTCATCCGAAACCACTGACCTTGATCCGTCCCTTTTCATTAGCGATATGTGGCCTATTCTTTCAATACCCTCTATGGTACACGTAGTGTCTCTCGGGGTCTTAGGATCGACTGAAATTCTTTAAAAATACTTACCCTTCGAGAAATGTTTCAAAAATTTGATTGGCTTCCTTTGCTTGAGATTAATGAGTCTGTTTATCCTCGTCTTGTCAAATTATTCTATGAAAATATGACCTACCCCACAACACGTGATTCCATCACATCTAAAGTCTTGAACTACACTTTCACATTAAATAAGGAAATCATCTATGACATCTTTGATGTATCTCATAGTGGACTACAAAAGTTACAAACACACAAGTGGTTGTATAGCATTTATTTCAGGCACATTTTTAATGAAATATTTGAGGGACGTTATGACAAATTTCCAAACACAAGCAGTTATATGTTGCTCAATCCAATCATGAAGGACGCCCATCATATCATTAGCCACATGTTGATCCCTAATAAGTAGTTTTTATATAGATAATTTTGTGCCAAAACACTTTCATTTTCTACTCATTTTCAGCTTAAATGTATATTCTCTCATATTTATCACCTTAATTTCTCAAACTATTTGTATAGCTGACATGTAGAGCTTTGTACCAGAATATATGCATATATTGATGAATTCCAACTCTCTTTATCTCATTTTGATTTACTAATTAATTGCTGACCTAATCCTTTTTGATGAACCACTTTATGAGGAACACATCTGATTTAATTGCTTATTAGAAACTAATGCATGAGATGCTAGTTATTGTTTTGTCTTTAGCACATGATATTTTGGAGCGGTCAGATTCTCCCATTTTTGGCTGTATCTGCTGTTTTTTGGGCTGCTTCTACAAAGGTTGCCACCTGTCCAAGCTTCCAACCCTTTTGAAGCTGAATCAAAAGATTCTTTGGATGAGACAAGTGGCACAATCAGAGAAGGAAGAGAAGTATCAAAAGGTTCCACAAGAAGATATAAAAGGAAGAAAAGCTACTGAGGGCTTGCTCTCTCCGCTCTCACTCTCTCCAGTTCGAAATGCTAAAGCTGATTAGGGTTTGAAGAAGGGAGCTGCACAAGGAAACCAGAAGGAAGAGGGAGGAAAGCTGTTGTTGAGAAGCCTTTAGTTTGATACCTATCTTTCTATCTATTATCCTGAGTCATATATATATTGTAGAACACTCTATTGTCTATCATTTTGAATTCAAAAATGTGTAGCTAAATGATGATAGGAAAGGGTATACCTAAATAACTTGACCCAACCTCCGAAAAGCTTATCCCAAGCTCCATTTTTGTAAATAATTTTAGCTGATTTATTTCCATTTTTCGCACTCTGAATATTCAGCATCATTATTATTGGATTTTGGGATTCTGAACTAATTTAAGGAGGTTTTAACCGAGTTCCATGATTTCAGTTATTTGAACATTTGAATTTTTAAAACCCTTTCGTTTTTGTGGTTGTAGCCGAGGAACCGGGGTAACTTCCATAACTGACACCCAGATTTTGCGGAGCTGACCCCTCACCTGGCCGAGATTTTGGGGATTTTGGATTTCAGGAGTTCTGTTCACCTCCAAATTTTGGGGAATCAATAGAGGGGTTGGCGGGGTCTAAGGATGACACGGAGGAGAATATAAGGAAGAAGAAGATGACATGGAGGATTTCAGGGTCTAAGGATGACACGGAGGAGAATATAAGGAAGAAGAAGATGACGTGCGCGGAGGGAGGATGAACGCCTGAACACTATTATTTTCTGCACTTAGTTTAGTTTTTGGCGAAACTATGTTGGCTGAACTCTTTTCTCATTTTGTAACTGCTAGCCCCAGGATGTCCGGCTAAACTCTTTTCGCCGAAATCTTGGAGGAACCTCTATTTCAATCTGATTTACTCTGAATGTTTTAAGTTTCATCTCCTATATTGCCTACTTGATCTCGCACTATGATTTGTGATTGAAAGTTTTGTGTTTGTTTTCTTGTTGTTCGTTTGGTTCTTCCCAAGTGCGCACTATCTACAAGGGCCTCATAGTGTTACCACCTTCACACAATGAGCCAAGAGGTTAGTGATAAAGTTTGGGGGAACCTCAGTCCAGGTTATGCCTTCTGAGTTAGGGGATAGGCGAGAGTTTGCCCCAACCTCTGCCCGGAGCGAACAACAATAATCTTGAATCTGATTTATTGATTTAGATAAAGAGGGGAACTAAGTTACCTTGACCTCAAGAGAGGCTTGATAGGTAATTTTGGGAAAAATTCTCTTAGTCGACCCCATGAGCGGGCTTACTGATCAGGTTACCGCTGCGAGAGCAGGGTAATGCTCTGACCTGAGAAACTCTCTAGCTAAATTTTAGATCCCTGTATCCCTTGAAAAAGAGGTCAGTGCACGCTGAGAGGTGGTACCCCTCTGGAACTTGGGTGTCAAGATTTATAATCTTTTATCAAGATTTAAGATGGTGAGCTCTCCTCCAAGAGAGAGTGTGACTATGGTCAGATTACATTTGGTCAAGCCTTGAGCCTCCACCGCGAGAGCGGGAAGGTGAAAGATAGAGCAATCACCATGAGAGCGGGGTTGCCTTAACCCGTGGTGTAAAGGCCTAGGCGACTTCATATATTTTCACGTCAAAGAGCGTATGGATTAGATTTAGCGGTGAACCCAGGGTTCTGGTGTCCTCCCATTATTAGAATTATCTTTCTTTTAGTTTCCGCATTCTCTATTTTAAAAGCCCAAAAACAAATTTATGTTTCAAATTGATTACCCCTCACCTATTCCGGTTGGGATTGGACCTCTAGTGTCAACGCCCAACCGCGGGAGCTTGTTTGAGGAAAAGTGGAAGTAAAGGCGTGAAAACGAAGTTTCCTTGTGGATCAATACCTGAAGTACTCGACGATTGCTATATACTTACGGTGATAGGAGTGTGCTAGGTTTATAAATATTAAATTTGAAGTGAAGACAATCGTTTATACAAGTTTGACCCTGGCTTTACGCCCTAACCTATGGTCATCCTTTATCTTATCCCCCACATTTCGCATCACTAAACCTTTTATTTCCTAAGGATAGTAGTAGTCTAGGATAATACTTGTGCGTGTGATGAGACATCTCTTATTTCAGAATGACAGTTCCTTTTTGGATTTCTAAAGCTGATTCTTATATGTATCAATGTTGGGAACTTTGCTAGAAGCTGTGTTAATATGTAATGCTGATGAGGCTTATAATTTCTGTTATTCGACAATCCGGAAGGAAGTCGAAGGCAGTGTTCCCTTCTTTTTGTATTGAATCATATTTGAATATGTTATGCTCTAATGTTGAGGAATGAGTTCAACAGTTTATTTCATTGAGACATCGAGAGACTGCCTTCTACCTGCTTTATGATTCCCTTGAAAGGAAACATAAGCTCATTTCTCTATCTATATTCATGTTGTTAGAAACTGAGATAAGGTTGATTATGATTGTTTTATAAGTCAAATCTGTTTGGAACTATATTTCTCTCCTTGAGCTAACCACTCATTCTTTTTCCAAAGTTGATATCTAAAAGGGTATCTAATAACAGATTTACTTTCATAAAACATGAGTTGGTCTTCGATATTTTATGTGATTTGTATTAGAGTTTCATGCTCAGATTTTAATTGATCAGAATTCCTTTGAACACCTAAATCAATCATAGAGTTAACTACTCTCATTGAAGTTCTAACCATCTGCTGAGAAGTAGATGGTGAGGAATTCTGGTTAGATGATTTTGAAGAATTGTTAATGTTTGATTGAGATGGTTTTCTGAAAATGAGGATTCAAATATATAAACTAAGTGTCTATGAGAGTAGCATTAGTGATTTTATTGCTCATTGGTCCAAGATTTAATTCTGATTTGTTTCATTTATCACACAAATGAAAATTCTAGACGAACCCTATCCTTAGGAAATACCTCCTTGATTGCATCAATCTATAGTTCTTTCTCCTGTTTAGTTTTTATAGTTTCATAAATCCAAAATACCGAAAACAACTTATCATTTATTTCTGAAATTAGATTTTTATTATCACTGATACAAAACTCTGATATTCTTGCTTTGTAGATATATCCTTAGTTTTCAGTTTATAGTTTAGTTATAATTTTTTGTTTCAGTTAATTCCTTTTTTTTAGTTAGTTAATTTTGTTAGATTAGTTCTTAGTTTCAATTCACCGTGGATACGAGACCTGAGGTTAGCTACTCGACCTGTGCACTTGCAGATTTGAGGAAGTTAAGGGTTTAAAACTTGATTATCTACACATTACATATCTATCCTACACACAAAAACCTATAGCACTACAAACCTCACATCAATCCCTCGTGCAAGACACTACACAAATGTAACCTTTGTTGATCTCAACCTTCTCTTCTATCTATTGAGGCCAAATGAAAAATAGGACAATTTCGGGACTATCATGATTCACCAATTTCTTCAAATCAAAGACAAATTTATTTCTGACCATGGTTAAAATACCAGTTTATATTATGGAAAGCTACTAACTCACATCTTCAAGGCTCAAGGTGTCATAATTCCAGAAAATGAACCATTCTTCACAGAGATGCCAACTGATATAATCAACTTCCAGACTATGCTCCGAAAGAAGCTTCACTTTAAACAGGGGAGATGGATTGACATTGGTAAGGGAAATACCGCGGATGAAAACTTTGAAGATGAAGCATTCGACACGCCACAGGATGGCCTTGACTGGTGCTCCCTTCCTCACCCATCTCCTCATGCTCCAAACAAGTGGCCGTCCACTGACGATTGGGATGCACCTTCCTATCAAGACACATTTGGATATTCTGGCCCAAGTCATGAAGAATGGAACTCCCTCGTGACTCGGATTGACACAATGCAGCTGGAGCAAAAGAACATGCGTGACTGCATGTTCTCCTATTTTCGCTCGTCGGGGTTTGATGCCTCGCCCTTTGATCATGATGGTTCTTTCTCCTAGTTGTTTGTTTGCTTTTTCCCTCTTTTGATGGTGTCAAATGGGGAGAAACAAGGATGATATGTTTATGTCATTAGGACTTCACAATGTCACTGGGACTTCACTATGTCATTAGGATTTCACTATGTACTCAAAATGAAAATTGATTATATCTAAACTTTGTAACAGGGATTATGCAGTTTTGGATCATGGATATTGCTTGTGCTCATGAATGAAGACTATGTGCTCTCATTGAATATCAACTACACTCTTGCATGAAAGTGGTTATTAATCATACATGTCATGTTAATATTAAATTTGCAAATCAAGTTCACAAGTTATTGATCTCAAAGTAAATTGCAAGCACAAATTTAGGGGGAGCAAATTGTTATTATTGTATTAAACTTTATCATTGATTAAGTTTGACATCATAAAAAAAGGGGGAGATTGTTGATCAAGAGCATAACCCTCAATGATTTTAATGACCACAAACTTAATGGACACATTGACACTAACCTTTTTTTTATGAGTAACATATGATATAGTCTCAAAGAAATATAGAAATCCAACATGCATCTCAATTACTCAAGTTAAGTTGAAGAAACAGACAACCAAAAGTGTCAAAGCGGATGACAAAAACATTCCAAGTATATTGAAGAAGTTTCGGACGACCGAAACTAAAAACAGGCGATCGAAAATCATGCTGAAGTGATCAACTGGTGGACATCAAAGTTTCAGACGATCGAAACTGAAAATCGGTCACCCAAAAATCCTACCGAAGCAGTCACCTATTCGTCACTAAAGTTTCGGACGACCAAAATTGAAAATCGGTCACCCAAAACTATATCAGGAAACTATTTGCATTTGAATTTCAAGGTTGGAAGAGATTATAAATGGAAACGAAAATTACTAAAATGGAAAAAGAAGATTGTTGTCATTGAAGAAGAAGATCAAGAATTCCATCCTCGGAAAAACGAAGAAAATAAGAAACAAACTAGGAACATGTTTTCTAGATCAAGTATTATTACTCTGAGAATTGAATTGCAATTTTTAAAGAAAAACATTTTTTCTAGATTCCGAAAGCTCAAGGTGAAGAGAGGTGAAGCCTTACCTCTCGAACGGAGAAAAGGCAATTGATCTGTACATGGGTTACCTTCACCCTGATTCTTCTTGAAGGGGGTGTTAGTGAATCTCCGAAGTTCTCACTCTTCAGAAATCGGAGCGGGGACGTAGGTCAAGGAGTTAGGCCGAACCTCGTCAACAAACGACAACGTCTCCATTTTAGTTTGCGCACTTTAATTCTCTCTTTAATTATTGATTACAAGGTTGCTATGTTTTATGATTTAAATTGAGATAAATCAAAATGAATTAATCATAAGATTAAAAACACCAATTCACCCCCCCTCTTGGTGCTTTCCGATCCAACAGAGTTATGGACCGAAGAAAAAAGTGTCAACTAATAACGGTATCATCGTCAATGGTTATAAATTTCACACCGAAGAATATGGAAGAAACAAATCTACCATGAACAGTGGAATTTGTGTTTGAGGTTGTTTGTATGGCAAAAATAATTTGGATTATTATGGTGTCATCGAGCAAATTATTGAATTATCATACCTTGGGGGCATGAATGTTTTCATATTGCATTGTCATTGGTTTGATCCACAAAATGATGTTAAGGTTGATGACACTTATGGATTGGTAGATGTAAAACACATATCAAAATTTAATTCAAATGAACCATTTGTTCTAACTGAGCAAGCACAACAAGTTTACTATGCGAAATATCCTTTAGCTAAAAGGAGTGCTAATGAATGGTGGACAACGTGTAAAGTAAAGAACAAGTTATTTTTTGAATAAAAAATGAATGTTTGAGGTACTTTAGTTGATGGAATGCCATATGCGGATTATTATCAAGCTGATCAAACGATGAGAGTAATAAATTAGCCCACGACGATGAAATAACAACATTTTTTGACAAAAATGGTCCTATGGAAGAAGTGAACATTAATGAAATACGTCGTCTTCTTGAAGTTGAGATGAACAATTTATAAACGATAATAAGATCACTTATTATGAGACTGATGAATAAATATATGAGTCACTTTCAAGCTCTTGAATAAGTTATTTTTCTAACAAATGCATTTTTAATTATGTTGTATATGTTTTGACATGTGATACATAATTTTTTTGTAAGCTATTATAGGTTATGCCTCCTTGCTTTGGGAGAGCCCGTGGGAGCGGCACGAGTCGTGACACTCCAAGGGTCGAGGATGAGCCCGTCATCAGTCTTGACTCTCAGACAGATAAATTTTACTATTTATTGTTCATATTTAATCATGTTCCATTTATATTTATTTATTTTTTGTTTACATTTACTATTGCTAATGTTTTATTTCAGACAATACTCATGTTGGGTCTTCATCATCCCAACGAAACCCGTACAACATTATACCTGTTATCAGAGTTACGGTGGATGACAAGAACAATTTGTGAGTTGATAATATATGATTTATTAAAACACTAATTTTCTTAATGTATGAATATAATGTTAAATGCATTAATCAGTTTAGGTCTACTTTCATCGTTAGATGTATTCATCGAGAAATCAACGAGTTTGTTCTTTCGAGACTTCTAGTAGGCTGTGCCAAGTGGAAGGACTTTTTATTGCCTTATCGGGATGACATGTACAATGTATTTAAGGTAAAATTATTTTAAGTCCAACTATTAGAAATTAATTTATAAAATAATAACAAATTATCTTTTTAGGCCAAGTATAAATGGGAGGAAGGCCTTCATGATGGTATAATCATGACGGTCTTCAATATTGTAGCTTCTACTCGTCTCAAAGGAGTATTATTCAACTACCATCGAGATGCAGGGCTTATGACTGACAGTAACATTATGGAAGCAAAGGACAAACTTGCACCACATATTTCGAAAGAAGTTTGGCCTTCTCTTTGCGACACATGGTAAATTCATATTTAATAGTGGATTAGATTTATTTTTTT
Source organism: Pontederia paniculata (assembly GCA_001647135.1). NCBI lineage: Eukaryota > Viridiplantae > Streptophyta > Magnoliopsida > Commelinales > Pontederiaceae > Pontederia > Pontederia paniculata. The sequence continues at coordinate 12,815 of LTAE01010795.1, forward strand.
GTTAACACTTATCGCTTTCAATGTACGTGTCACCCAAATATCAAGACAAGTCAGCAACCGACAAAAATAATAGATTGTCTAAGCCGGATGCGGCATATCATTACAAAGGCTCTATTGGGTTCATAGAGCATAAACGAAAAATGGTATTTTTTTCAAATTATATGAATATTGAATGTTATCGTTAAACAGTTCAAACAAATGTTCAATATGTGAAATGTGATTGTCGTAGGAGTTGGCGA
>LTAE01010796.1:9318-22355 GCA_001647135.1 Pontederia paniculata
CCAGCCTTGGCAATCTCCCAATCGTCCACTTTCTTCACTCTGAAACCTTTGGACGTCCATTGCCTTCATCCTCAGTTCTTCGGTCGTCCTCTCGTCATCATCGGACGACCTCTCCTTCCCTTAGCCAAAACATCTCCTTCAGCTAAGTCTCCTCATCGAGTGTCCACTTCTCCTTGAACCACCCATTCTCCATCCTCTTTAATGTAGGTGTGAAACCATCGGTCGCCCACTGTTCTTCATCGGGCGACTTCTCTTGTTTGACCTTTGTCTTAGGTCTTCCTCTCAATATCTTTGGTCGACCGTTCAGTCTTTGATTCCATCTCTCTGATTTTTGCCTTCCACATTGGTCGACCACTTCATATGCTTTGGACGACCATTGCACACATAGGATTCTTTTGCATAGGTCGTTCGTTCTTTAGCTTTGATCGACCTATCATGCTCTGAACATCGAAATCCTGTCTTTCAAAAATCAGTTAAACAAGTTCATTAGTCTAGACTAAGTTCCCTCACAAATTTGTGATCACCAAAATAATCTCGGGATCCTAAATTCAACAGATAAGAAGATTAAAGATGAAATATGACATTAATGATAAGGTTAAGCCAAAAGGGCTATTTGCATTGAAACTCAATGCCAAGTATGATGTTCATGTCTAACGATGCATTATATTGATAATCCTAAGAATTTAGTGCATTATATCGATAATGCCAAGTAAAGTTAAGATGAATTAAAGATATATTATATTGATAATGCAAAAGAAAGATAAGAAAATAAGTTTGAATGTCTTAGATTATTAAGGCATATGTTTAAGTCCAAGTCGTCCTAAAGGTAAAGATTCTAATTCCCTAAGAAATCCAAAATCCATGTGCAAAATGTCATAAGCAACTACCAAGTTAAGAATACATCTAACCAAGATCCTATGAATATATAAAGGCTAACATTTTAATATACGGTTATTCTTAGATCATAAATAAATGGAAAGAGAGCCCATCATGATGAGATACACGTGATGGGCGAGACATATGATGAATAATGTGCTCCATGGAAGGAAGGACAAAGATCACCAAAGTTATAGAAAGGAATGAAGGTTATCACAAAATCATCATTATGAAGTTTAAAGAAGATTAAACCTTCGGTGTTGATGGGAATAGGAATCTAAATGAGGCGAGGGTATGGTTGGACTCCATAATAAACAAGTTCAAAGGGATGTGTTCAGGCGATAAGCATGAAGTGGAATTTTGCAATGCACCACCTAAGGGATAACGTCAAGCTTTGGTGGAAATTCACCTTAAGGATGAGGTAGTAAACATGAATGAGGAAACCTAAAAGGAAGCAAGAAGAATGTATGAAACCCTGAGGACAAGTGTCGATGGATGATGATCCCAACAAGATCTTGAAGATCGAAAAGTACATCTTGTTGAAATAATTATTAATATAAGCATTGGGTTATGTTCAAAAGTTTCTAATGTTGACGATCTAAGGATCTGTGTGCAAGCATTATGATCAATCATGAAGATATGCAAGTCTTGATGTGCACTTTATGGGTATGGTTGAATTTCAATTATATGATGGATAATTATTGATGTTAAGATAATGCCAAATTCTTATGTCCAAAATTGTAAGCTTGGATTAAGCTATGAATGTTCACGATTGATTATTGACATCATGTAAAGGTTAAATGAAATTATCTTAAAATGTAATTTTGATTAGTGTTGAGAAAGAATTTTTATTTGGATCTATGTGTATTTAAATGCATAAGATGTTGGATCAATTTTAGTTATTAATTTTTTTCTATAGATATTCATTAGAAGTGATGTCTCAATAATGAATATGTTATGGATCTATGCCATGATTGGTTCATAAATATGACTATAAATTGTGTAGATCATATTTGAAAAAGATATTTATGGAACTAATAGATCATTGTTCAGTCTTTTAAAAGAAACTGATTTTTTGGAATTAGAACTAAAGAAAATAATTATATATTAAATACCACCAATCAAGGCATTGAAAAGAAACTTGATAGATGGTATGACTGAGAGCAAATCAAGAAGTGATAAATTGTGAAACTCTTAGCTCTTAATGAATAACGATTCTACTTTTAGGAAAAATGAAAAAAAAAGAATGAAATGGTGATACCTATGAATTAAGTTATGACTTATGATCAGATAGTCAAAGGATACCTTCTTTACCTTTGATTTCCATATAAAGGACATGATGAGCTATTAAAAATGATTAGTATGAGATTGAGAGGAGTGGAGTAATTCGAATATAGAAGTTCTTTACACTCTCATGTTATAAGAATATGTGATAAATGATAATGATGTTGACAATTGATATGTAATCAATATCCATGAATGATGTAATGGTGATCTTTTGGGTAGACTAAGTAATATAATGAATGTTTATGGCTCAAGGATTAAAAAGTGAGCTTGACATATATTGTCGCAGATAGTGAGCATATTGTACGAAATGATGATTATATATATAAAATAAGCATGAGAAAGTTATGATGTGTATCTTAAAATAATGATACATGATGCATAATATGTTTTATGAATATGCTTTATGAATTGTGCGTAAGTGATGTAAAGAGAAGAATTCATCATATGAAGATTAACAGATCAATGTACAATTAGGATCTCATCGTGTATAACCCAACTTATTTATTACAATCATACATATGATGACACGGGATATTCAGAAAAAAAGAAAGGGGGAGGTGAAAATTACGACATTGTCGTCTAGATGAACAATCCTAATAGAATTGGGGTAGCTAGACATTTTGTTGAAATGTGATAATGAAGCTTAAGGAAATAGTAACCTCCAACCATATCTTCCTTAAGCTTCATTATCACATTTCAACAAAATGTCTAGCGCTCTTATTGATAAACGAGTGTAATAGTTTAAGGTGAATATGAAATATGAACTCTTATGAAAGGTTGTCATCTTTAAACCTTCATGTAAGATTTCAATAGTTGATGTACCAAGGTTAATTGAGCAATATACATGATATAAAGACTACCCAGTTTCAAATCATAGATATTCTTTTGGGATCATGCTAGTTATCAAGTAAACTTAATCCCAAAAGAAGAAATGTCTTCAATGAGAAATAATGAACGCAAGTAGATAATATGATAAGGGAAATAAATGAATGTGACTACATGATGAACTTTAAACTAGTCATATCTTATAAATGAAGATGAATGACAATGAAAGTGGAAAAAAGGGACTTATTTGATAAACAAAAAATAAATATGTATATGTAAATAAGTGGAGGATAATGAAAAGAATTATCTATTTTAGTAAATCTAGCATTCTATCTCAATACTGATGTAAAAGAAGATGCCAATGTTATGTATTGAGAGAACAAGTGCAAATTGATTAATACTGATTGTTTAAAAATATTGAAAGAGTTATTATTAAGGATTATTATAGTGGGGCAATAGTTTTTTTAACAAATAAATATAATGATATAGATCATTGAAGAAAAAGATACTAATTGACATGAATAGGACCATCATATATATTAAGATCATCAATGCGACAATGATAATGATATATGAGCATATGAAATAATAGAAAATTGAAAATCTCGAGAAATTTTAAGTCCTTACTTAGGAAAGTATTTTTTGAGCCAATATGATAATTATGAATGATATATGAAAAACAAGTGACTACAAATAAAATCTCTTAAAAAATATGGTTTCATGAATACCAATTCTGATTGATAAACTCTAATAATAGACATTTTAGTATGCAATTGAATATGATGGATATAATTGCTTATATATAAAGAATAGTTTCATATTTAGAAATATTGAAAGATCTTTGTGAGAATAAGAATCAAATATCATATTCGATGAAAATGGTGTCTTATAATTGAGTTGGCAACCATTGATTGAAAAGACTTTGTAGTCAATATATTAAGGGTGTACACTTATTATCCAACTGTATAATTGAGATAGTTGGATGCAACTGAGGAAACTTTGCGTATCGAATCCTTAGAGCATTAAACACACTTAAGATAAGATTTTATGATAACTTATTATTATAATCAATAATCCAATAGAGGATGATAGTTATCAAGTTTGGTTTCGAAGAAAAGACTTAAGTTACGAGAATAGAAAGTTTATCATCTAACCTTTGGAAAATCTTGTAGTGATTGAAGTGGATACTTAAAGTGATAAAGACCAACACTCTAACTCAAACCATATAATTATAGTTTTGTGGCATGATTAAAGAACATATAATGAAGCCTTCGGATATGACTAGTTCAATAGGGGACAAAGTCAAATACGAGTTATTACAATAAATTGTGGAGATTCAAATTCTCCTTACAGAAATGGTGGAGATTGAATTCAATGAAGAACTAAGGTTATAGAATAAAGATTTAATGAATCCAAGATTTGTTGAAGCACACTTAAGATGTCCATGGTAAGGAACAAAGAACACTAAGCTAGGGTATAAGTTCACAACGAGGAGTGAAATTTAAGGTTAAAGAAATTAGAGTATGGGGTTATAATGTAATAACCAGAAATAACACGCTGGCCATGTGGCAACACTTAATTGGACGGAATAGTCCACTAAAACCTATTATGACTAATGTATATATAATCCACAAACCAGTGTTGCCTTTCTCTCACCTCATTTGGCCCCATAACACCTTGGAAACTTACTCCAAAAACTGAAAACAAGATTTTGAAGCTCCATCCTCATCTCCACCAGAAAATCAAGGGAATGTGAAGGAAAATTGGAGTTGGATCAAGAAGGAGAAAGAGCTCAAGAGGAAGGGAGAAGGAGAAAGGAGAGAAGCTCAAAGGAAGAGGAGATTACAAGAAAGGGATCAAATCAAGGTATGTAAAGAGGATCCTCTCCTTCTATCCATGTTTTTATGTTCAATTGATATCAATTGTTCTTATGAAGGAGGAAGAACTAGGAGAAATCTCATATTATATATTTAGATCTTATCATCTGTGAATGACATGTAATGCATGTTAAGTAAATCTTATATTATATGAATGATACATGATGCATGTAGGTGTTTGATGAAATGCATGAATGACCTATGTTACTTATTTTGATAACTCAATGTAAGATTTATGTTTCATTTTGTGTAACAAATATTGTAGGAATGACATGGAACAAACATGGTATGAATCTAGGGTGATATGAGTAAGCCTAGGATAATATCCTTTGAATTAGGGGAAGAACAAGTATCCAGAGTCTCACTACGACCCATAGTCAGACGGAGCTCGATACGAGAAGATCCCAACCGTAGCATTCGAGAATGGGCCATAGAGATATTTATTTGATCGTAATGATTTCTTTGTCTTGATCACAAAGTCTGACTACAGTTAAATCGTAACGGGGAACATTTCCTTTTGGTCCAACCATAGTCGACATACTATAATCGTAGTGGCCATATTTTGACCATAGCGAATGATAACTTACCGTAGCCGCCCATGTTATGATGCTTTATTACTCTTCTTAGTATAGAAATACATTGCTTGATGATTGTACATCACCTAGACACCGATTTGAATGTTCAGTCGTAAATAGAGCTTAAAAAATGAAACATATGATGTTTGTAACGATGATTGATGTATTGTAACTAAAAGATGGATTGAGACAAGTTTGGTGCACATCTAAGAAGAAGGAGGGAGTAAACACTTGGTCCCCGTTCAGCATGGGTTGTCAATTCGTTTGGATTAAATTCCTAAAAGCTTAAAGGGGCGGAAGGGGGATGCAAAGGCGCATCCATGACCTAATCAGCTGAAATAAGTCGGTGTGCACAACAACCCTCAATCAAATAAGATAAAAAAATGATATGTGACTATGGGGACGACTAAGGATGGCTCATGTGAATTTAGATTATTAACTTCTAAGATGTTGCATGATAAAAAGATTAGAGATGAAAGATGACATGAACAATAAAATTAAGCCAAAAGGGCTATTTACATTGAAAGTCTATGCCAAGTATGACGTTCATGTCTAAAGATGCATTTTATTGATAATGCTAATCATATGATGCATTATATCGATAATGCCAAGTAAAGTTAAGGTGAATCGAAGATGCATTATATTGGTAACACAAAAGAAATATACGAAAATAGGCAAGATGAAAGATAAACTTATAGTTAAGTCAAGGAGCATAATTGGCTAAGAAATAATTATAAAGAAAAGATGAATGATCGTATGTTGATCATAAATTGGGTTAAATTCATCTGATATGTTCTATGTTTATGATATTTATATGCATGACATGTAGCCATGACATATGTAGGTGATACAATTCATCTATTCTTCAACCTTTACATACTCTAACAGATCCATCCCCTGCTTCTAGATCCTACAGGTGAGAAGGAATAATGCTTTTATGATGATGGTAGTGCTCATGATGGTTTCCGCACATGGATGAGTCATGATCTTTCTTAGAGTTTATTTATGTTATTGTTTTGTCTTTTGATTATATTATATCAAGACTATGTATTGTCTTCGGGCAAGTTTATGTATGTCAAGTTTATGTTAATTGATCTTTTGGATAAAAGTCGAGTATGTTTATGTTTAATGACAAGTTCATATGTTTTACCTATATTAAATTATGTTTAAAATCTTCCGCTGATTTATTACTCGTGACATGATCATATATGTCTTTCGCTGATTTTTGTCTCTACTTGATCTAAGTCTTTTGTCTAATTCTTATTTTCTCTGTTTTGATCATAATTGTCAATGGTCAAGTCAAATGTTATTGTCGTGTAATGTCCAGATGATCATTTCGAGCAAGTGGCAAATGTCGATTCGTCCACATGATAGGATGCATTTTCGAGACATTATATCCTCACTAAAGATACTCTGTGATCCTTTCCCATTTATTACCAAAAGTACCCATGAGTTTTATGGGAAACTAAGTTGACAACTAGTCTTTCAACAACTTGAAACATTTTGATATCCATTATAAATGGGCAGAAAGGCATCAACATAAATCATCAAGAAATGTCCCTACATCAATAGGAAAAGTTTTATTATGCATACGCTATTCTTTGGAGTCATTTAATAAGTAAATCAAGATTGTTGATCTTTACTACAATTTGTTCTTCAAGAGTAATGGGTTTTCAACATGTCTGCTGGCAGCAACATTTCATCGAAGTAGGTTTTTTATGCTTTAAGTGCTACATATATGAAGTAAGATAAATCTTCAACAGATTTATGATGATAAACTAAGACTCAGACTAATGAGCTTCTGGAAAAATGAACTTTGCTCTAATAATTATAAAGTATTGAAGAATTCTTGATAAGGAACAAAATACAATATAGGAGCTCAAATGGGATTTAAGAAGACATTTCCATAAAATGTAGTTCCAGGAAAATAGTATACTAGATCAATATCAAATTTGAAGGCGACTCAATGCTAAGATATTTTCCTGTATTATATGGCAGAAGTTCCCTGCACAGGAGCAAAATATACTTGTTTTTTCTTACAATATATTGATAGAGAATAAATAAAGAAAAAAAATATCATGGCTTATGGTGTCTCTCAAAAACGCTCTAGCCATGATTAAGATCCATCTCTTTTGAAATGAACAGATCAAACTCCTAAGCTTCAGTTCAGAATGATAAAATGGATCTCCCTTGGACCGAAAAAAAAAATTGACAAAAAGGATCCACCTAGTTGAACTGAATACACCAACTCTGTCTGAAAATTATAACTTTTCTGGTCTGCCAATTCTTGTGCAGTTGCATGCTCTCAGTTCAACGAAAAATGTGGGAACCTGCACCCATATGTTTGTTGCAAGAGTTACAAGCATTAATCCATGCAGAACCTAAAAGCAAGTTGTATATTGAGATCACGGAGTTGGAGGCTTGCCTTACTTCTAGTCTGACAATACAAGATTGACTGTAGTTACAGCATTAATTGTCCCGTTCACCGTATCTGACAATTTTTAGTTAGATTGGAGAGGAGAAACAACACAAAACGCCCAAAGTGGAAGATACCATTTGAATGTTACTTACTTGCTGGGGACTTCAGAACAAAGAAACATGCACTGATTGCTATATAGCAGAGAAGGAGTACAAGTCCCTTTAAGTAATGTGAACTTCCATCCTGCATGGTGAAATTAAATCAGAAATATAATTATTTTGACATCCAATTTATCGTCAAGTTTTCTTAGTACATGCAGACCACTCCTTGTTCTATTATTTTGTGAAGGAAAATTTAATCTTAAGTTTGAAGCCAGAAAATGATGATTCATGCAGGATAATGATACCTGCAAAGTGAAGGCTGTCACTAGTATAGCAATGAGAAGTGCACTAGTCTCCAGAAGCTTGAAATCTAAGTCCATCTCAATTCCCATTATCCATGCAATAATAACACATAGTGGAACCTGGATATATAAACAAATTAAAAAATATATTTTTTTACAAAAAGAAAGAAATATAAGTGAATCATGCCTACAGTAAAATAGAAAACTTGCATGTGCCGTGAAATGCATGTTTAGGTTCTTACCACAAACATGGATATCTGAGTTGCTGAACCCAAAGAAACTCCAAGGGTGATGTCCTGTACAATTTCAGTATGATTTGCATTAACTAAACCATTGAAAGGTACATAATGATTGTCTTATTTATTTTTAAGAATTGCTCACCAGTTTGTTCTTGAAAGCAAAAATGATTGCACCAGCATGCTCTGCAGCATTCCCAACAATGGGAAGCAAGATGATACTAATAAAGCTAACAGATATGCCCCAAGATTCTGAAGCACTCTGTAAGAACATAAAAAAGTACAGTACCTCAGTGAAGGTCTTTCCTCAAAAGAAGTTACGAGATAAAGCATCACATATTACATAAAATTACTCAAACAAAAAACAAATATTTAGCCTTTCAGGATTTTGTTTCAGTTTATTTATCATTATTTTTTAGAGCAATTTCGTTCACTTTATGAGTAACTGAAGCCATGAGATGCTACTCTGCAGATGGTAATAATTGAGAGCAAAAACTCAAACGAGGGAGTAAGAAGTCCAGAAATTTGCAAACGATAGTGGAATGTAAATCTTAGTAAAGCTTGAAGGATACCTCTATAGTGTTGACAACATACTCTGATAGTAGCGCAATCACAATGGTCATGCCAATTAACCAGGTCAATGCACTTGGGAATCCGATCACTGCTTCTTCTTCTGAAACCACCTCATCACTGTCATCATCCTGCAGCTTAAGCCAAATAAATTAGTACCTCTACTTTCTGTTGATTACACTGAAACATCAACCGAAAAACCATAATAATCAACAGAATGCTTTGCCAAAAGAAAATATATAAATGATTAACACCAGGACTGTGTGCTTGTAAAATATACAAGCGTATTGTTTTGAAATACCAAATTCACACTGAAAAAACAAGTAAACGAAAGATCTTACCTCCTGTGACTCGAACAATTGGCGATGGGTCTTGAGCTGGAAAAAGAGGTAAGCTACATAGGCGAGAAGCATGACGATGCTACATGATCTTGACAATGCCAATACAGGAACTGTTGCCATTGAATGTTCACCAGTGTTAACGGAGTATTTAAACATCAGTGGCAAAATGTGACAAAGTGCACCCAGCAGCAGAAGGCCTACGTTAACATCAGCTTGCTTCTGCAAACATGAAAAGAGAAGAAAAATCAGGAAAAGCAAATTGAGTGTGGGTGCAGTAGCGAAATGAAATCATAACAAGAGGAGTGATTGATCAGTCTTTGGCCTTCAAGACTGGGTGCAGCAGCGAAATGAAATCATAACAACGAGTGATTGATCAGGCTTTGGTCTTCAAGACTTACACGATCATATAGTTGTTCTTTCCGTAGGTTGGCTAGCCCACCGCAGAAGAGGGAGGTGCCCAGGACGAGCAACAAGTTGGACAGGATGGATCCAATCAGGGAATACTTCACCACATCAATCTTGCCCCTATAGAGTGCAAATAGAGCTATGATCAACTCCGTGGCATTCCCGCATGTTGCATTCAAGAGGCCGCCAACTGTTGCATTAACCAACAAATTGCAGTTACAAAAATCAGTAACAATCTCTGCCTTTCGTTTAAAGTATTCAAGTTTGGAATAAAATAAGTTATTTTGAGATTACATATTCATGTGTAAGTTCACATGCTGACATGGAGCATTGCATATTTTAACATAGATGGCAGAATATGATTCAGAACACATTATGTAAGTGATAAGTGATTAATATATTGTTCCATGCCTTCTTAGTATTTAGGTAAAGACAAATTAAGAGAGAAGTGGTGAATTTGTTACTTAACTGGTTGGGCCTGTGTAGAATGCGATTTGTCTGTAGGAAACAATACAATTGAGAAAAAAAAACTGTCAGCACCATTCACCAATTATCACAGTAAGAGACAGTTCTTTCTCAAAATAGCAAAGTGGAGACAGAGATACGAATAGGAATACAGGAAAGATATAACTTTCTTACAGAAGAAAACTAGAATGCACAATGCAATTGATAAATCTGTTCAGAGAATAAAGTGATTACAGAACATGAATTATGAATGTGTTTCTCATGACAAAGAAAATAGGATTCCTCTGGGCGAGCTACGTATATACATATATATATATATATATATGAAGTAAATATACATTGGATGTCTCAAAGCATGAAAGCCGAATTGATTGGTTGTACTTTTACCCACGTAAATATAGTTATTCATGCACGGCTCAAATTGACAAAAAATGTTATATATGATAAGTTGGAGATGACAGTTCGAAAGGGAGATGGCAGTCACCAACAATGCTTCCATATACCAAAGTTGGAAGCCATATCGATCAATGGAGAAATTGTGTAGTTAGGTAACAGAAAGGTAGGCAAACTGTGCACCCAATGACATCAGAAACTAGCTAGGTGAACTACGCTTAAAAACGTTGTCAATCAACTCTCATTTTGGCCATCATCACGAGTTCATAATAAGAGTGCTGAAGAGAATAAACCATCAACAAGGAACTTGCATACGGCAATTAGGAACAACAAAACATCCAAAACTTATATGCCTATTATCAAAAAAGAAAAAAAATCGCATGAAATTCTAATTAAGGCTCTATAAAAAAACAAATGGAAGTGTCCAAGAAAAATATATGCATGAACTTACTCAGTGAGAAAGCTCACGCGTTCAGCAAGAGGAGTGAGGCCAAGCAAACTCAAAGCAAAAAGCCAAGCCTGCCACATACAGATTAAAGCAAAATGGATCGAAAGGGTCAGAAATTAACAAAACAAATATATATATATATATATATATATATATATATGAATTTAATGATTGTGTTAATATGTAATATCAATAGTAGAATTTTAGATATATATCTAACAATTTATAATTAATTTTTAAGAAAGAAAATCTCATATTCACAGTATACCAATGAAACTCTACAGCCGACAAAGTTACAGAACCATTCTAATGATTCATATTCAATTCCGGTGCTCATAGAACAATGACGAGAGATGCGTATAAAAAAAATAATTTGAACCTAAAAATGTGCCATCGCGCGCGATCAGGGAAAAAAAAAAAGGAAAGCAACACCTTACAGTCTTATAGGCACTCAATCGAGAACCATGTGGCCTCTATGACACTGCTCGGTTAACTGTTTCAAAGGCAGGTTTAAAAAAATTTGGGCAAAAATTAAGCAGTTTTATTCTATGCATGATTAAAGTGTAACTATATTTTTAATCCATGAACTGTTGCATGACTGTGATTTATATCTTAAAGGGGATGAGAAGGATAAGGGGACGTCATACGCGGCCGAAATGGAGGTAATTTGCGACGACGGCGAGTGGGACGGCGGGGAAGAGCACGAAGAGCTTGGTGCCGAGGAAGATCTCCTGCAGGTTGGCGAGGAGGTTGCGGAAGAGGCCGCAGGGCACCTTGGAAACCAGCGACAGGTCGGACTTCTTCCGCAACGAAGACGACGACATGCTGTGCGCGCTGCGCCCGTGGCCGTGGCGCATCTCCTTCTTCAGCGCCTTCCCTCCAGCGGCGGCGGGGCTTCCTCCATTGACGCAATTGCTACCAGCCTCAAGGCTCCTCGCGGCTTCGTACCCGGACGTCGACGACATCGCTTCTGCTGCCGCTACTAAATTGACGACGACGACGAGGAGGCACAGAGATGATGGGGTGCGGCCGGAAACGCGTTGCAACTACGCAGAACCCACACCTTCGGAGCAGGTCCCCGGTAACTTCTCGCCAATTCCTTCCTTCTCACGCCGTAACCCGACTCGAGTGCTCCCAACCGTACTGATCGTACCTGACTGTGGGTGTGTTGTGGTATTTTGTAACTGATTTCTCTCTGCATATATATAGAATCCAAAATGACGAGAGAGAGAGAGAGAGAGAGAATGCGATGTTGTATGATGAGATAAAATGATAAATATAATTGCGTGAATGGCGGAGGGTACGTAACAAAACATCGAGGAGAGAGAAAGAGAGAATGAGCTTCCAGGAAGCTTCGTTTTGTTGTCTCCACGCAAACGGACACTCCAGTGGCCGTCCTGGTTTCCGGTATGCATTATATATGTCATGCATGGAAGAACAAAGCAATTTAATTGCTGAATGCCAAGTATATACGTGATCTGTCTCTCCCTAATTTCATGACGTATCTTTTTAAATTGTTGAATCATGCCATATATACTGGGAAAATTCGTTTTATAGTTCTATATGATTTTTTGGAATCTTTTTCCAAAAAAAAGTTTACATTTCCTCTGTTTGATTTGGTTGTGTAAGAAAAAAAATAATTATGAAATATAATGTGAGACAAAAAATAGTATTTACGATTTTTAAGGATAGCATATTGTGATAATTACTACAAATTATTTATCATATAATAAAGTATGATCATTTGGGTTAATTTTTTTTATAATATCTACTTTCCTAGATAATGATAATTATTTTGTTTTGAGGTATAAATACTTTTCGTACATGTGATAAACTAAATTTATATCTGGAGTACTCTTTAATATTACTTTGGTTTATAGGACCTTGTTCAACATATATATATTTTCATATAATATA
>LTAE01010797.1:0-10932 GCA_001647135.1 Pontederia paniculata
CCTCCTCTTCCATATGCATTGCTTTTTTATATAACCTCCATCCTCCTTCAACTGGTCGACCGTTTATATCCTTAGGACGCCCGCTGCACACACATGATTCTTCATGGTGTGTATTACGTGTTGCAGTGGTCGTCCATTGCTTTAGCTCAGGTCGACCGCTGCACTGAACTTGTCTATGTCCTGTTACAAAAATCAGCTCAAACAAGTTCATTAGTACAGACTGAGTTCACTTACAAATTTGTGATCATTCAAAATAATCTTGGGATCCTAGATTCAACACATTTCACGGGCGCGATACATGACTGACGATTGCACATGTTTTGTTTCTATCCTTCACGGCCCGTGACCATTTCTCACGGCCCGTGAGGTCTTCATATGCTGCTCCTCCCTTCTTACATCATGGCCCGTAATCTTTCATAACGGCCCGTAAATCTCTGGTCGTGACGGCTCGGCGTCAGGGCGCTTCATGTTCCTCTTTGAAACTTCACGGCATCCTTCGCAGGCATCACGCTCCACGGCAGCATCTTCACGGGCGAGAACCATCACAGTTAAATTGTCGGTTGTTCCACTCCTTCACGGCCCATGACGAATTCTCACGGCCCGTGATCTTCAGTTTGCAATCAAATCGATCCTACCCTCATCCGGCGTCACGCAACCTCATGACCCGTAAGTAAATATCACGGCCCGTGATATAATCTAACGGCTCGTGACGAAACCTCTAGCGTTTGGCTCTCGGTCGTGAGATCCGTTCTCACGGCCATGACCAGTGCAGTCAGGGTCGTGAAACCCCTTTCACGGCCGAATTGCACGGGTGATTTTACACGGCATATCAATCTCGTCTTTTAGCATAAGCTCTATATATATTTTATTCATCTAGGCATTTGAACATGGATCAAATAATTAAACATTATTTTATATATCATGAACCATAGCATGCAATTTAAATATCATTACAACCTATATATTGAGATCCGCCTATTTACATACCAAAAGTCTTAATTATGATCACAATTACATACCTTGCAATTATTTTCTATATGTCTCACGCCTTGGATTGTCTCTCTCGTTTTGTATGTTGTCCTCTGCATCACCTCCTCCTGACACCAATCTCGAGGTTGAAGTTTGAGAGAAGAAAAGAGAGAGAAGGAGAAGAGAGGGGAGAGCTCACCTGACGGCTAGGGTAGAATTTTAGGTTTTGGGGAATTATTTTCTTGTGATTAGGGGTTTATATAGGTGAGGGTTTAGGGTTTTAGTGGACTTTTAATTGGGCCCAAACTCTTATTTAACTATCTTTTAGTCTAGACCGTCCATTTATTGTGATGGAGATTTTGGGTATTACACTATCGGTTCATATATTTTCATAATATCTCCCTTTTTTGTATCATATAATGAATTTTCAAGCTAGTCTTTATGATCGACAATGTTTGGTTTTTTTCTAAATCATATACTCTTCATGTTTTCACTTCTTTTCTAAGCATGTGTGACTTTTAGAGCCCATCATATACTTTACTTATTTTTGCTCATGACTTCTCCCCCTTTCTTACATAATCTTAGATATGACTTTTTGCACTCATGTTCGATTTATACATCTTCTCCATAGTTTTGCCATAAATATTCTAATATTGAGCCCATACACTTTATTGCAATACGTGTACTAAAATTTTAACTATGATACTAATATGTTATACTATAATAAAGCACAATACATTGAAAATATGTTTCTTCCTAATTGCGTGATAAGTGTAAGATTTGACTATCATAATAATCTTTATGCATTGCCTTCCAAATTCCACCAATATGATAAAAATAATATTCAAATAAAATGTATCAAAGATCATAAGATGCATGCACATTCATATGCCTTATAGTGTAACAAAACATAAACATATCAATCCATGCACTTAAGGCGTGTTATATGATAGTGCAAAAGTTCATAAACAAAATATATTCGTGTGCTTATCATGATGTCCAAAAGTACACTTAAGAAATATCTCATAATATAACCATTTTTAAAATATTTTTTTATTCCTAAGTCCTAACATTATGTGAGAATAAGCACTATATTGACATTTCAAAGTGAATGATCAAAAGATACTTCAACTTATAAACAAATCATTCATAGAGGCGACATATTAAGATGAGAGCAAATTCCTCATATGAAGTTTTATATAACATCTTATTATAATTTCTAATTTCATGTGTTTGTTTTAGCATTTAAGAGATATTCAATATTCAATCTTCCAACCATCAAGATGAAAATATCAATTGCATTTTAAAGATAAAGCATATAGCATAAATCAAGTGTCATACAAAATATGTATATGTAAATTCAAGCATTTAATCAAGCAAGCTCATTTTAAATATCAAAAAATAGTATTGAGCATTAAAAGAGTCTTTTGTTTTCATATCAAAAGTTGAATTGGTTCTATGCACAAATCAAAATATTCAATAGAAATTTCAAATTTTATGTCCTAAAACATACAATTCAACATAAAGTAATCATTCATAAAATCATCAATCAAATTAAATCTATCACATAAACATGTATTAATATAACGTCAAGATGATAACTTAACATTTGAAACAAATGTACTCAGATGTGCACAAATATTGTTAAGCATCATCATACATATATCGAAATAAATATCACATATAAAGTCTTATGTCTAAACTAGGGATAAAAAGAGAATGCAACAAGCATAGGTGATGATGTGTCCATATATGAATCCAACAAAGGTCTTAATATAGTTCTTATTGCAAATAATATTTGAATAGGCAAGTCACTCATGAGTTGAAATAATTTGGAATTGAAGCTCAATTTTTTATGTGTTTTTCCCTTTTTTATCCTTTTTCAAGATAATCAATTATGAATAACTATTCAAAATGATGAAAAATAAAGTTCTTTTTGCATGACATGAATTATATGAATTTCAAAAGATAATGATCATGTCAAAAGATTTCACCCAAATGATTCTACAAAATAAGCTAAGTTAGAGATGCATATATCAATTTATAAATGATCTATTTTGCCAACTTTGCTTCTTACAATTCCACACATTATAATATATAAGTTAAAGTCTTATGAAAGGAAAGCACATCATATGACTTTTAAATACAAAGATATCTTCAAACAAATTCATAAAGTCATTTTCAATGATGATTTGCCATATGAATTTTCAAGCAAGCAAGTTGTGATCATACAAATGAAATAGTATCATTCAAAATCATATATTGAAATTCACATCAATTACCCAAAGATCACAAACTTTTAGGATTTGAGTAAACTTATTATATATGTGGTAAACATGTTAATGCTTTAATTTTTCATATAAAAATAATGCATAAATAGATTACTACAAAGATATATGCAAAACTAAGCATTTAAACATTCAAGTCTTATATGCATAATGAAGCAATATTCAAACAATGTTTTCAAGCTTGAATAAGACACAATATAATTTGTATTTTAATCTTTGGTCCTATAACTCATATTTGAGCACACAAAGTATGTAAAAATTACATTCAAGTTTAAGTTATAATCCTTATGTGTGATAAAATAATACCTCATGTGACATTGTCTAATGTCACTTATGAATGACTCTTTGACAACTTGGAAGCATCAAGATTGGATCATTTTCATCCATTGTCCAAGTATGTTTTTTTCTTTCCGAATGCAAGTGAAGCATACCTACAAAAAAATACTCATTTGTTCTTCGGTACCCAAACTTGTTTGGGTCCAACTAAATTACTTTTAATTTCTTTAGGAACCCATATCGTACTCATGCTAACATTTATAGATTTCCTAATTTTACATTCAAATGCATAATGATCATGAACACTACAATAATGACAATTAATAGATGACTTTAAGAAACCATCATAAGCATAAATGAAATTCAATTTATCATATTGAGATGCATTCAATTTAAAGGAATACTTATAAGCATATCTAATTTTTATAGAATAATCATGAGATGATTCAAATCATTTTTTCAAATCATTTTTTTCTAAACAATTGTTTTTGTTTGTATTTCAACTTGTGCAAGTTTTTCTTTGTACGAGGAGGTTTTTGTATACTAACATTGCATTTCAAAAAATTATCACTACTAAGTCGATCATCCAAAGAACTTTTAATAGAAATATCTTTTTTTCTAAATTCTCATGCAACTTTGAGTTTTTACTTTTCAAGCATTCATAAGAATCGTGATTATGATTAAGAGTATCAATTTTGTTTCTCATATTTTCATTTTCTTTCAAACATGCATCTTTTTCTTTCTTCAATAGTTCAAAATCATTTTTCATAGCATGAAACTCATTCATCAAGATTGTATTTTCTTTTTAAGGGAAAGATGATTTTGAATTAGAGAAGAAAATTATTTGTGCACATCAAAATCGACACTAACATCATCATCGTCGTCGTCGTCGTCATCATCATCATCATCATCATCGTCATCATCATCATCATCATCATCATCATCATCATTTTCATCATTTTCATGAGAAGAAGAGTTTGAAACTACCTCATCATTTGCCATTAAGCACAAATGCAGCTCCTCAACGGATGTGGAAGATGTGGTGTCATTATTTTCATCTGATATCTCATTTTCCTTATTGTCGCTTCCTTCATATAAGCTAATAGAATTTGTCAAATCTCATGAGAAGTAGAACATTTCAAAATAAGATTTAGACTTTCTACATTTAAAGCATAATAGAATGTGTTTCGAGCTTTAGAATCAAGTTTGGCAAGTGAAAGTTGAAAATTATTGTATTAAAAAAAAGAAAGATCAATAGAAACACCATTTATTATCTTCTTTGATTTTTAAAATCATTTTCAACTATTTTCCACATATCAAAATCAATAGAACATAAATATATTTGCATTCGAATTTTCCAATGAGAAAAAATGAATCATGAATGTTTGGTGGGTCGAAAATGGATTGGCCTTCATCAAAAATAGGTGACATGCTCTAAGATGGTTAAATCTTTCAAACAAGAGCGACCAAGCTCTGGAACCAATTGTAGGATCACTTGGCACCAAGAGGGGAGGTGAATTGGTGTAATAAAATATTTAAACCGATTTCACAAAATAAATGTAGAAGCTCAAATCGATTTATCATAAAGCTCAAATCCAAAAGTATTTTATCGTGAATAAGCACAATAGTGATATAAAATGAGAATGCAAGATAATAAGCGAAGTGAGTAAGAGAGAAATGCAAACTGAAGACAAAGAAATTGTTGATGAGGTTCGGCTCCAACTTGGCTTACGTCCCCGCTCTAACTTTTCGACCTCGGGACCATCGGAGATCCACTAGCTTTCCTTCATAGGGTAAGGAAAATCCGATTACAACAAAGTCGTCGTTTCTCCACTTCAAGAGGTAGACGAAACCTCTTCTACAGAAAAGCTCACAATCTCACATTTTTCTTCACTCAAGAGGCTATGTGTGAACCTCTCTTACAATGGAACACTCCCCCAAATTTTCTCTAGCCCAAGAGGTAAGATAAAAAACCTCTCTTACAAAGGAGCTCACACTCAACAAGAATATTTTTTATCTCTCCTTTACAATTTATGCTCACAACTAAAGAAGAGAGAAAGATTTACAAATCTAAGCACAAGATGCTTCAAAATTGATTTACAAATGTAACTTGGTATGTCACTTGAAGTCACTTCTCATTCTAGTCTTTTGGAGGCCCTTTTATAAGTGTCATGTGGCAATATGACCATTTTTTTCTTCTTGGGCAAAAAACTAGTCGTTATAATTTTTTTCCAAATATACCCTTTCACTATTTTGGTCATAACTCTTTGCACAGATTCCCAAATGAGTTGATTATTGATTCTGTGAAATCTAAGAAGATTATCTACAATTTTTGTATTCATGGCTCAACCCAGATCTGACGGAAAGAAGGTAAAATATCGTATTGAAATTCGAACAATATTTTTTGAAGCTAAAATCGATCGACTGACCTTGTATTAGGTTCAACTGACCTTGATGTGTTCTTCAACCGACTTCATGAGTTCTGCAACTGACATTCGCTTCTGACTTCATTTTGGTTCGGCCGACCTTTCCAAGGTTCGACCAACTTTGATGAGTTCTTCAACCGACCTTCGTGGGTTCAATCGACCTTCACTCTTTTAGTCATAACTTTCTGCACAGATATCTGATTGATGTGATTCTTGTTTCTTTGGAAATATAAGAACATTATCTACATTGTATCTATTCATTGCACAATCTAGGTAAGATGGTAAAAAGGTCAAATATGAATGTAAAATTTAGTGCATATAATTTTACCTTGAACTTAATAGACCTTCACTGTTTTGTATATAATTTCTTATGTAGATATCAAAATGAGACAATTCTTGAACATGTAGAAAGCTAACAGATTTATCTACAATTAATATATTCATGTCTCAACCAAGATCAAAAGAGAACATAGACAAATATTAAGTTGAATGTTAGTGCATATAATTTGACTTTGAAGCTTTCACACACTTGTCTCATTTTAACATGCACATATATCTTTCCAATGTTTTCATAAGGTTTTCATCATAAAAAGACATAAATATAACACCAAGTCATTTTTCCAACACATCCTCCTTTGACAACTCTTCTGAGCTGACTGCAGCAGTAGGAGGAGGATATTGAGCAAGTATGTTGGCAATTAATTAGATTGGGAACATAGGGATGCGAAAATTCAATCTTCACTTCAAATTTAAGACATGACTTGAATTTTTTATGGATTTATATGAAAAATATTAATTTTCAAAATATTGATAAGATTGGATTATATAATGAATTTTATTTGGTTTAATTAATTTTAAAGTTGTTGTCAAAACACCCATGTGAGCTTTTTAGCTCCCGGAACTGATGAGTTACAGGAGTGAAGGAAAACTCCTAGGCGTATAGAGTTATGCTTTGCATAGAATGGCAATAAATAATCATGTCCTTTTGCCTATCTTCTATAGGCTATAAAATAACATGTAGCACATAACATTAGGTGTACTTTTTGGTGAAGTCCACTGAAGAGTGTGTTTTCTCATCTTATATGTTCTTAAAGGTTCTTGAGTTGTGAATGCATATTCTAAGTCCATGTGATGTAGTTATCAACATGTGAAATTAGATGACACTTTTAATTTCTTTGTAAAGCCAACATTTGCATATTCATTACAAAAATGAAACGTTGTATACCAATATATGTTTCATCAAAACCTTGAAAACCTAGGAAACAAATTAAAAATTATAATTAATTAGTCTAATTGCACAAACCTAGGATACAAACACATACAAGTTTAAACATAAGAGTATTTTTTTATATATGACTATGGAACCTAAAAATCACTATAGTTACAATAATCAATGTTTTTCCACCAAGTGATGCCTTACGTAACAATGCATGTCTAGAAATGTTCTAAGGAACTAGCCTGCTGCATTGCCAATGTAGTCTCTTGAAATAGGATTATCTGTGATTGTGACTATACAATTTTTTTTGTTTTCATGTCGAGGCGAAGGTTGAATGTAGTTACTTAAATGGCACTCTTGAGGAAAGTGCTCTCGTTGCACCATGTTTGATTATCATGGCCAAATCAGAAATAATACTATGTGTCACTCTTAATGAGTTATGGTGATTTTGAATTATTCATTAATCTAAAATTCATAGAAAAGATTATTTGTCGCATTGTTAATTTAAAAGAAATATGATTATTCTTAGGATAGTGAGAGATGAGTGGGAGCATATCAACCTCTCGATGTCATTACCCTTGGATATCAGAACTTCATTATTTTATAAGTACTTGCGACAAACTAAGACATGCATAACACTAATATCCTCCTCTATTTATTGTCGAAATCAATAATCGTCGACTTTAACAAGGATGACGAGTTGAACAGTGACAACTATGACATCTTGCATCCTGAGGTTTGATATCTATTAGAGGAACAAGATTTTCTAAAAATAATTAACCATAAGATGGTTGAACCTGTATGTATCTATTGACAATGGAAAAGAAAAGAGTTCTGAAGTAGAATCTCCGACTGGTAATATGATGCAAGCCTAGAAAGATTTTGAGGTACATCAGACATAGTTGATAAAGAGTCACATAGCTCGCATTATGTTGCTAAGTACGATGGATAATGCTCTCATGTGCTAATATGAAGTCCATAAAATGACTTTTGAGCCCTGGGAAGCTCTTCAAAAAAGTTTGGTTTCATGTCAACAACCAAGCGTCGGATGCTCAATATAAAATTTGATTCGTATAGGAAGTGCCCAAACAATACGGTGAGGCAACACCTGACTGAAATGTCAAACATGATTCATGAGCTCAAGAGCGTTGGACAAGTTCTTGATGATGACCAATAGGTTCAAGCCCTAATATGCTCTCTTCTACGTAACTGGGATCATAGACGCACTAATATGATGCATGATGATAATGTGAAAACTTTTTGACCAAGCTGCATACTATTTGGAAATTGAAGAAGAAGTCATTGAGGCTCTAAAATTTTCCACTCAAGCATTTGTTGCTGAATCCAATGAACAAAGCAGTAGACATCTCAAACAAAACAAGATGTCTAAGTCACGTCTAAGTCAAAAGGGTGGAACTAGTGGACAGAAGAAAACTCCAAACCTCAAACACAATCTTGAAAAGTGTGGTGGTAAAACGGACATAAATAAAGTGAAGTGCTACAATTGTGACAAATGTGATCATTTTGCACATGATTGCATTGAGCAAAAGAAGATTTGTCCTGACCATAAAGATTTTTCTTATATTTCTAGTTGTGCTATCATTGATGAAACTCATCATTTGAGGATTGATTGCAAATTTTATTGCAACAGACCACATAGGAAAGGATCATAGGGTCTTCGTTGAATTTCGTCGACTTAATCAGGACACAAAATGGATTTACGTTGAAAACAATGAAAAAGTTGAAGTCAAAGGAGTTGGAACTTGCAAGTTAGACATCTAAAACGAAAAAATCATTAATCTTCATGACGTTCTATATGCCCTGAGTTTAGACAAAATTTAATTTTTGTGTCTACTTTAGATAAATATGATATGTAATAAATTTCTATTTGAAACACTTGAACATTTTCATGTATAATATTTTTTTATGTGATGACTTTCTTCAGAATGGTTTCTATATTGTGAACGTTGCAAGTGTTGCTTATAATTATTCTTTCATGTCATCCATGGATGTAGATGAATGCTATGACATGGCATGCCAGATTAGAACACATTGGTCAGGATCGAATGACTAGATTGGCTAGAGATAAACTCGTAGGTCCTCACGCCAATATCAACTTATCAACCTATGAAGAATGTATAGCTAGTAAGAAAACTATAAATTCATGTAGACAAACGTGTAGAATTTCTGTTATAATTGATTCACTCGGATATTTATGGTCCAACGAATGTCCTAGGAAGACATGATTTCACATACTTTATCACATTTATTGGTAACTACTTGTGCTACGGTATAATCTATCTAATTTTTTGAAAGTCTAAAGCATTGAATATGCCTTGTGTAGTTTATGAACATGACTGAAAATCAGTTAGATCGCAAGATTAAAGTCATGCACACAGATTATGGTAATGAATATGTCTTAGATTTGTTCAAACAATTATGTGATAAAAATGGTACAATTATGCAATTAACAATACCAGAGACCCAATAACAAAATGATGTTGCTGAAAGGATAAATCGTACTTTACTTGATATGGTTAGGCCTATGATGACGCAAACAAATCTATCGATTTCATATTGGGAAGGTTCTTTATTTATTGCATCATAAATATTGAATCGGATATCATCAAAGTTTGTCTTTTTCACTCCCTATCAACTTTGGATAGGGCATAAACCTAACCTAGGTTACTTGCGCCCTTGAGGATGCGCAGTCTATATTCTTAACAACTCCCATAAATATGGGAAGTTGGACCCAAGAGGAAAGAAATGTGTATTCAATATTCTGATATCTCAAAAGATTATATGTTCATAGTTGAAAGAGATGATGAAACAATAATAGAAATAGAAAGTACAAATACAATATTTTTAGAAGATAATATTTCTAAACAAGTCGAGATTGATAGGACACTTCATTTAGATGAAGATGTGTAGGATCTAGATGGCACCAAGAGGGGGGGTGAATTGGTGTATTAAAATTTTCGACTATTTCTAAAGTAGTTATCTTAGTGAAAGCATACAAATGCAAATATAAAGAAGAAGAAAAAAACAAGCAAGCAAACAATGGTTTGTTGACGAGGTTCGGCCGAACTCCTGGCCTACGTCCCCGCTCTGATTTTCTCGAACTCGAGACCTTCGGAGATCACTAAACTCCTTCTTCAAAAGGTGAAGGCTCCCTTACAACTTCTTCTTCTCCTTTCTTTCTTTGAGGGCAAGGAGACAACCTCTTTCAAGTTCACTCTTGAACACACACTTCTTTCTATCCTAGATTCGTCACTCGAATATTCAGAAGGATGAACTAAGGCTTTTCACTCAAGCCCTCAGATTTCTAATTTGTCAAAGTTAACTTCCCAAGACTCTTGGGATTACAATATATACTCTACACTCAACGACCTAATTTCTCTCTCAAAAAAACTAGTCGTTAATGCAAGTACAGTACTCTTCACCTACCCCACGGTCATCCGCTTCCTCTGCTTCGGTCGACCGTCGCTCTAGTGATGTCTCCATTTGAACTGCCGCTCGGTGCTCCGGTCGTCCGCCATTTGCCTTCGGACGTCCGCAGTTCAGAGTCTCAAGCCTTTCTTCCTTAGTCAAGTTCATTTGGTCATCCGCCAAACCTTTGGCCATCCAATCTTGACTTGTGTTCACTTCTTCAACTTGTCTCTGGTCGTCCACTGATTGAACATCAATCCTCCCGGACGTCCACTCTTTAGTTGAAGTCATTTTTCAAGCTCCTTCGGTCATCCGCTCTTCATCTGCG
>LTAE01010798.1:1957-16238 GCA_001647135.1 Pontederia paniculata
TATATATATATATATATATATATATATATAGAGAGAGAGAGAGAGAGAGAGAGAGAGAAGAGAGAGAGAGAGAGAGAAATGAACCTATAGAACATCTCTAGCGTTGCGAGTAAATTTGTATAAAAAACATTTTCTTATAACTATTTTCTTGCGATATTTCTTTTTTTGAACTAAAATTAGTTCATGCACTATCTTAACTCTCCCTCGCATACATGTGTACATCCACGCGCGTACAACAAAACAAACAAAAGAAAAGAAAAAGCTAAAGAACATTGGTCGTGTATATTGTATTGTATTGCACAGTATAAAAAGATTCATAGTAACCCAACTAACGAAAGTAGGCTCACTTTTTTTATGGGAGGGTGGTTTTGTCAAAGTAAAGTCATAAAGACAAATCAATGATAAACTTTGAAGTGATTAAAGTGAAAAAAGATACATCATATCGCTTTATCTTCAAGTAAATACACAAAGCTCCGGCTAACTCGTAGCACCCACAAAATAATTGCTTTCCAAGTCAAATGAGAAAGACGCCATATTGTAAATCTACGCCAAAGCTTTGCGAATTTATGGATTGACAGGTAGATAGATCCTCTGTCCATCTCTCACATATATATTCTTCAAGTACTTCTCAAGGTCATGTGCCATGTTCTCACCCCAAACCGTACCACAAAGCCCCAACGATTTCAATATATGTATGTTGTATATATAAAAGGGAACATCCACTCATTCCTGTAAGCTTTTCTTCTTTCTATCTAACCGCAGCAGCAGCAGCAACTCCTGAAACCAAGTGAAAAAAAAAGTGAGCAAAGGAGATCATGGCAGATGATTACCAGTCGGCTATATGCAACGGAGAGAGGTGGTGGAATCAGACGAGGAGCACGAACTTTGACATGCCGCTATCTTGCTCGACTGCGATAACCGATATCGTTGGAGGAGGGGGCGAAGGCTTCAGGTGGCCGACAAAGGCCACCACGCCCGACTTGTTGGAAACCGGAGCTCGTTCATGCGACGAGTCGGCGGGATCGGCCTCCGGGAGCTCAATAACTTTCCAAGATAGCACCAACAGGGCGCAGTCCTCCTCCGATGCCAACCCCTCCTTGATGCAATCCACCGGCGTGCAACTGCCTAACTTCGGTCTCTCGTCCGCAGCCATGGAATACTGGACTCAAGATTTACTGTAAATTTTTACTTCGGTTCTTCTTGGATCGTTTCTTTATGCATGAACAATTTTAGTGGTGAACTGTGTATTTGGATTTTGTGAAGTAGGAGTGGTGTAAAAAGCGAGGGCGGCAGCTTCCAGGCCATGCTCCATGAAGATCTCAGCTCAAGATCTTATGTACCACACCACGAGCAGATGCAGTTTGAACCTAATCGAGTCCATATGGCTGTGACCCAAAATTCTTCGCTGGTGCATCATCACCTTAGAAACTCAACGGACGACTCCGGCGATGCCGCCATTAGCGCAAGCCACACCTTCATTCCAGCTTCATATGGACACTCTCCGACATCGTTGCAAGGCCTATTGTTGCAACCTGATATGAAGCTGCGACAAGCTATTTATGGTGACAGGGCCACGAGTTGCCAATTACCGGCGGCGGCAGCAGCTTACCGGGACAACTCGAACTATTTGTTACCATCTTCATGGGCTGAATTCTCTCAGCTGCTGAAGCATTCGCCTCCCAAGCAGCAACCGAGCGGTCAGTTGCAGTTCTCCAATAACACTCCTTTCTGGAATGCCTCCGCAGCTACTTCCGCCAGCGCAGTAAGACCAGGTGGCTTTTGTTCTCAGACGCCACCACAATTTGTTGCCCAAGCCTTTGAGCCGAGGCCACTTTGCAGTAATCTTGCAGCGAAGGTTAGTGTCGCCACAAACTGTTTGCAGGATTTAGCAGCTTAGTTTTGTTGCTTGATTAACTTCTTTATGTTCGTTAGGGTTTTGTAAGTCGTACTTATTTCTGCTTCTGTTTTATCTTTCATATTATTTTGGCAGACGAACCGAGAAGGGGTTCGATATTCGAGTTCTTCCTCGAGCAAGAAGATGAGCAGTGAACCTGCATTCAAGAAACCCCGAGTAGAAACGTCTTCGCCATTACCAACCTTTAAGGTACAGTGCGAGATCTGACCAAAGATTTCAATCGATGGGTTGGTTTCAGTACCTTTTGCTTTTGTCATCTAGCTTTTAGATTGCATGACTTGTTTTAAGATCTCATGTTTGCAGGTCAGGAAAGAAAAATTAGGGGACCGAATCACTGCACTTCAGCAGCTCGTTTCGCCTTTCGGAAAGGTGGATTATTTATTTCTTGCTCTACTTGATGTTGGTCAGTTAAACTATTGTGACACCAGTTCGAATCAAAGTCATTTGCCTTTTTTTTTCCTTTGTTTACAGACGGACACAGCATCGGTTCTCCATGAGGCCATCGAGTACATCAAGTTTCTTCATGATCAAGTTGGTGTATGTTCCTTCATCTATATATGTCATAAAATCAACCTAGTTATTAACTAGAGAAGTAAATACGCTAATAGTAACATTGAATCTTAGGTTCTGAGCACTCCATACTTGAAGAATGGGCATCCTGTGCGACCACAGCAGGTAGTAATTTATCTTCTTAAGTTAACGCAAGGTTACATATACTGTTAGTCTACTGTACATGCATATAATGTGTGAATAATAATTGATTCACGGGTGAAGTTGTCGAATGATCTACAGGGTTCAGACAAGTTGAGTGACAGCATGGTCGATGGAGCGAAGAAAGATCTTCAAAGCCGAGGACTGTGTCTGGTTCCGATTGCGAGCACATATCCGGTGGCCGGTGAGACCTCTGCAGACTTCTGGCACCCTACGTTTGGAGGAACCTTCAAGTAGCCAAACAGCAACAAGTTAATAGGTTTTTCCTTTTTTTAACTTTGAGCAGAAGTAGGATAAAGCTTATCTCAATAACTAAGCAACAAGGCGTCAAAGGAAAGCAAGTTCTGGCAACATGATGATAGATCGAGTAGGAGTGAATGGAAGTGAACAATATATGTTCTCTTTGATCTTTTAGTTTATGAAAAGAAAAGTTATTATAAGTTAACATGGCAAAGGAAAAGAGAGGATAAAGGGATGAGGGGACACCAACAAGGGAATGATGGTGAGGCAGGCCATGGCCTGAGGAGAGCTTTAGTTTGGATGGGAATATTAATCAATAGTATACTATTTACATGTATCAAGAGAGGGGCAAAAGAATGGGAACAGTGCTAAATTCGGCAAAGGGGAATATTAATGGTTTAATTTAACTGGAGGTGGAGATCTACTTGGCCACTAGTTGCTGAATTTAGCAGAAGGCAAAGAGGAAAGTTGGAGGGAGAGAAGGAAGCATGGCGGGTCATATTGTTCCTGTTCGATGTGTGTGTGAGGGCTGAAAGCAGCCACAACCACGGCCCCTTTTTTCTTTATCTTGCATTTATTTTTTTGGTCATATATGTATGTAAGTGTAAGAAAGGAATTTCCATGGCAATATAATTATATAAAGGAATAATTCAGTGATGCAGGGAGGAAGAATGCGTGATCTTTTTGTATTATGGGGTTCTCAACTTTTCATTTATTTATGTGTTGTGATTTCCATAGTGGAAGTCAGAATGTGGCCTACGTGAAACCTCTCTCTGAGATTTCTTTTTAGCTTGATCAGCTCTCACTGATCAGGTTCCTGATTGTCTGAAACTTAAAAGCTGGGATAATTAATGAATGCCTTGCGTGCTTGTACTGTAAGAATTTGCACGCCAGTTTATTTTCTTTAAAAAAAGGAGCAGAATAATATCTCTATATCCATTGATTTTTTCAAAAGAAGTTTTCAAATTCCATTAAGTTTTATTTTTTAAAAGAAAATCTTAATCCATTAAGTATTAAAAGCATTCATACAAATTCCATTAAGTTTTAGTACTGGATTATTTTTTTTAAATCAGTACTTACTCTAATTCTTTTAATTCATCAAGAATAGACCTAATTCATAGGAGAGAGTGAATATTTTATTCTCTATTTTTTATTCTCACTATGATTAATGCGGTGAGACTCACCAGATAAAAATAACTATTTAGTTTAAATATAAAGAATAAGACATTGATCTTAATCTTATTCCCCACTAAACGGGCTGAAAGAATTCTCACAAAAGATCACTATCCGCGCGATAATCTAGATCCATTAAAATATCGATGACTCAGATACACTAAAAAATCTACAGTGCCATTTGCTGATTGAGGGGGATTTTTAACTTCAAAAGATATAAAAGTGCATATGACTGACCATGCATCTAACATTATATTCTTTATCCTTCAATATGGGCACAATTTCGTACTAAGCCGATAGGTAATTTGGAGTCACTTTTGATTCATATCTTGTGGAGACCTTGCATCTTGCATAATAGAATGCCTCAGCTTCAAGTGCCAACAAGAACGAACCTCCATGAGTGTCTATAGCAGCAAAGCTACAATTAGAATAACTAAAAGTGTCTCCCCTTACTCTTGGATATATAAATGAATCATAGCCAATCGGTAGGGGGAACTTCTAGCTAACTATTAGATTAGAGAAATGTTGTCTTTCAATATCAGAGTTATTTTCACACTCATAGAAGCTCACCAATGTTCGTTCCCCTATCACCATGACTGTGATCCACTTGAAGCTGAAGAAGATATCATTCCTCAACTTTCAAATCCCCGAGAATAGAAATATATCCATTGATCTGATTATACAGACATGGACCAGCACACATGTTTTCTGTAAAGAAGATATGAAAAGGTGAATAACACAATAAAAAAATATTCCATTGATGATTCAATAATATTTTTTTTTAATTTGTCACAATAATTTGAATTAATTAAGTAGTAACTTTCATTTTAAAAAAAAGTAAATTATAGTTATGACAAATAAAATTCTCAACATTTGTTTTCTAAAACTCTAATTGGAGACCTAAAAACTTCTGCACAACCTTCTCCACTCCTTTGTTATGTTTGAATAGAATATATGTTGACCGTCTGGAAGGAACTGTCCTGCTTACAGGAATGCAGTGGCACCATGAGAATGGATCTGGACATGTTTATTCTGGTGTATGTTTGCCCTTTGTCGAACAGACCGCGGTATGGTTCTATCTTATTCTTTGTGCATGTTCTATTGTTCTTGTCTGCCGTGTAATACGTGTACCTTGGAGAAAAATGGGATTGACAGGGACTTCGTCGCTCCTTGTTCTCAGAAACAGCCTGCGCGATATCTGAACATGACAAGACGCTTGCTATTGATTATAATGTGGCAGTGAGAAGCTTTTTTTCCCCCTCAACTTTTACCTTACAGTAACAAACATTTGTTTTATTTTTTGTGCAACATATATAATGCACCATTTGAATTGTATATTTTTATAGCTTTCGATTTTTTATGCTGAAATTTATGAATTCATGACACCTATAGCTTGTGTATGTCTCATCCAAATGGCTAGACAAGAGGAGGCACTAGAACTGTTTATTAATTAGCAGGAACATCATGGTCAGTTGTCCAAAATAAAAACCTACAAAAGGGTTTTGTTTACCAGCTACATTGTTATTCAATTGTTTCTTCTACTCCTTATTTCTAGAATTTTGAGGACCATATTCAAAAAGGAAACACCAATCAATTCTTAATAAAGTGGTTGATACCTTGCTATTTCTTATAGAGGTGTTCAAGTGTCATGTGAAACATATTTTATTTTCATTTCTTGTACTTAATCGGAAAAAACATAAAGAAAAGAAATGCAGTAAGGACATGCGGTGTGCACAAGTCATCATTCAATGAGCTGAAATCAAAGGAATAATCTGATGTCCTACACTACAACAGATAAGGTACTGCAACAGTAGTAATATGTGCAATGATGCACATATTGTGCAGGTCATTATATATAACATATTAATCACATGTAAAGTTCATTCAACAGTTCATGTCTAGGTTACAAGAGCACTCTACACAAATTGTTCTTACATAAAAACATGTAAAAGACTTGATTAACAATAACAAGGGATGTTACATAGTACTAACCGCTCATTTTATGCAATATATCAAATTTAGAAAGCTAATTCAGCAACCCACACTTTTCAAATGACCCAAAGAGGAATGGACAGAGAATGTACCAAGTGCATATACATTCATAAATATAAGGAAAATGACTTTGGACGTATGCAAGCAATGCAAGAATATCAAGAAGATCCCTTGAGTTTCTTCGCAATCAACGCGAAGTATTTTCCCTGATGGAAAGCTTGCTCCAGTTCAATCTCTGATGGCACTCTGGAACCATCCCCAGCAAAGGTACCTGCACCATACGGGCTGCCTCCCTTCACCTTCTCCATTTCAAACATTCCAGCTCCAAAGGTGTAACCAATGGGCACAAAGATCATTCCATGGTGAGCCAACTGAGTGATGGCCGTCAAGCTACAGAAATCAAAGAAACTTAGCAAAACAGATTCCGGGATTTACAAGTAGAAACATGCATAAAACATTAGATAACTGAATACGTCACTCGTACAACAACAGGAAGCCGGTTGGTCACTACGAAACCAAACTGATATAGGAGACAATAAGTGAATAATGTGTTACAATTGTATAGGAGAGAATAAGTGAATAGAACTTCAGAAATAAAATAGGGAGTGGACATCAAATGTAAGTACAAGGTTAAAGAAATTCCTAGAAAAGAACAAACAGTTTACGAAGCAGCTCGAGACTTAATTTTGATTTTCCTGGTACCAATTTACTGGTGTGGCTTGTGGACAACAAACAGCAGCACTACAGTGTGTAAAAGCCTACTGAGGAGTGAGGATGCAAATTGATATACATGATGCGGTGAGGACTTACGGAGTGGTCTCTTGCCCGCCACCTTGAGATCCCGTGCTGTAAAAGATTCCTGCAGGCTTGCCTGCAAGTTGCTGGGTTCTCCAAAGGCCTCCAGTCGCATCAAGAAATGCTTTGAACTGAGCAGCCATCATACCGAACCTAGTTGGGAAACCAAAGAGAATGCCATCAGCTTCAGCAAGTTCATTTGGATTAATGATTGGCACTTCACTCTTCGAAGGTGCACTCATCTTTACAAGAACTTCATCTGGAAGCGTTTCAGGTACCTATATAGACAAAAATCATTTATTAGTACCCGAAGCAAAGAAAAAACATATCTGAAGGTCACATGTAAAAACCATACAGAATTTGGCTTCAGTTATAACTCCAGAACTTGCTGATGCACATATTTCATATTGGAAAAAAGAAGTCAGATGAAATATGAACAAGTTGATTATCCAAATAAAAAGACAGCAACACAAGCAGAAGCATATAAGCACAAAATTCAAATTTTTATTTCAAAACCTAGACAAGTAACATTTACAAAAGAGTAATCAATATCAAGTAGAAGTTCTCATAGTCACCCTCCAAGGCTTTTCAAAAAAAAAAATATGAGGAAGCTCTAGGAGCAAAAGGCACAACCAACAACAACAAAACAACAACAAAGCCTTATCCCACTAGGTGGGGCCGGCTACATGGATCATACGACGCCATTGCGCTCGTTGATCCATGTTCATGAGATTCGACGAGGTTTTACGTTGGCTGTCGAGGCCTAACACAACCCTCCTCCTTTATCCGGGCTTGAGACCGGCTATAAACATAGGCGGAGGGCACAACCAAGTAGAAATATTCAACAATTGTGATTCGGAAATTATCTTAAGAGTAGAAAATAACTTTTGATCAAACAAGTACAACCTTGCACTATGCAAAACTAATATGATCCATGTCAAACTAACAACGAAAACTACAATTGTCTAATCATGTGGCCAAAACAAGAGAAGCAAGAGATCTGGGAGTAAAAATGTTAAGAAAAACAGGTTATGTCTTTCATCATATAACATTTCCGCATATAAAGAATTCTGGAACATCTGTTAAAGTAGTAGATAGCAGTCTCAAGGTAAATATTATGGGCATAAATTTTATGTTTCAATGCAATCAATTGCTAGACTTAAAGCATCTCTCTAAGTTCAGCCAATAGTGCCTCTAATAAAAAGACCAGAAATTCGACAGTTAAAAGAACAACATGAAAGCAAACGAAAAGACCATGATCAGTATTACTTTTTTATAACATTTTTGCAAATGAAAAAGAGTTTAAACCTGCCATAGCTTGGCTTCCACTCCTTCAACAGATGAGGCACCTTTTTTAATTTCTTCAGCTAACTTTTCAACATGTCCATACATGGAGTAGTACCTGATCAAGGAAATTAAAATGATAAAACTGATAAGCAAGTTTGCAAGTACTTTGTGATAAATAAGTAGCAAGTGAGCAATTTATATGTTTGGCCATCCATTTTGCTTGCTAGCACTTTCTGTTTAGAAATTCACAAACTGATGATGAACTAAATTTTGTGGTAGAGCAACATTTTGTCTTGGTGACCTAAGAAAAGAAATTAACCCAACAAAGATCTGATTAGTTGGTTAAGTTTCTTATATGGCTAATCTGTCTACTTAGCCGACATGACTGAAAACTTTAAGGTACTGCAGTAACTCGATTATGTCATCTAAGCAGGCAGAATGCCCAAACAAGAAATTAAACCATATAATCAGATCTTCACATGGTTAAAATTTTAATAAACCTGGTTTGGATGTTGGACTTAGTATGTAGTCATATTGTATGGAGTATTAGTAGACAACTGTTCTTTAAATGGTCAAATCTTGGAATACTTTAGAGCAACAGATATTAATTGCCTACATCGGATGGTTGCAAGACTTAAGTTGCAAAATTAAATCTATAAGTCTGCATCCTACATATATCGAAATACTACTATGTCAATAGAGGACAGCAGAGAAGGAAATGCATAAGATCATCCCCAAGTAAATAAAGTGTATTGTGTTCCTAACAACATTCATGTATCTTGATGGGCGCTGCAAGATGACTATATAATTCATTTTCCCCTTCTAAAAAAGATGGTGGGTGTTCCAATCACTTCCCTTCACAAAAGTAACGGTAAGGAGAAAAAGAAAACTGTTCTAAATTTAAGTGTGTTTCACAACCAAAGCAATCAGTTACTGGCTTAAGTGTTACAGATGTTATAATATTCTCTTTTTCTTTCCTTTACGAGGGTGCAAAAATTAGTTTGTGCGGTTATAATTGATGCCATTCAATGGAAGTAGCTACATTTTTTGCAGGCAAAAACATTAAAATAAAGGAAGGTTTCTGTGCACTGACTATAATAAATGAAAATATAGTTTAGGAAAAGCAGAATAATCGCAAATAGTGCACAGATCACATATGATTTCTTCTTTGGCATCCCTGTCAGAGACAGCCATTAGGCAGCTCAACTATAATAAATTCTATGTGCAAGGGCAATCGCGAGAGTGACAAATAAATAAGAACCGGCCCTACCATTAAGAGGAACTCATCTGAATCGACCATATAATGTCGAGAAAAATTTTACTAAAACTATCGGGGTCCCAGAGCTCTCCCAATCCAACCAAACATGAAATCAAATAAAGATAAAGATAAAGATTCTTTCTTTCTCCACTTTATCTAGTTCTTTTAGTGGTTAATTTGGAACAGTGGCGGCCAGCTGGTTTTCTCAGAACGAAAAAAAAAGTAGGTAAAACATCATAAAAGAGCATTTCAGAGAAGAAAAATATTATATCACAACAATGTCAAGTCAAAACATTTACAAAAAAAGGAGATAATTGCATAGGTCGTAAATCCACAAGGAAGAATTGGATCGATGAATAAGGATCAAATGACATCCGAGAAAACTGGGTAAGAAAAAAAAAGTCTAACAGGCCATTAAAATATACATGAATATAAGAAAAGGAATCTTAATATCTCCAACACAGGAGAAACAGAAACATCCCTACGGAAAATTTGCTTCCAGGAAATAGATCCATGTAGGAAAGCTCACAAGAATCGAAATTTAACTCAAATTCCAAACAAACTCCTCGTGTAAACGAGGAAAGACGCAATCCTTGAACCCTTGCAGACAAAAAGAAGAACTTTAAGACAGAACCAGTGACGAGAACAGCACAGAAAAATGACACAGAAAAAATGACAGATATAGAACGGTGGGTTCTTCCGGGAGCTTACACTATGTAGACCTTGGTCGCCATCGATGGAAGCAAACAACTCCTCTGTTTTGCTCCGATTTCGGAATCGAATACTTGACGAAGAACAAAAAAACAGAGTAAAAAAAATATGCGAAGAATTGGGGTTACCAAATGGGCCTGTTATTTATAACGAGTGTGAACCAATTCCGGTCTGGTCCGGCTCGCAACGAGCGGTTCAATTATTTTAGATTTTTTTCCATATATATTATTATTTTCCTTTTAATCTAAAATAAATTATTTTGATGGACTCTCCAAGTCATAGATTGGAATACAGAATCCAGAATCCCAAATCTAAATCTCAATGGATACATTCTCCCCAGATATGGATTATCAACATTAAAAAAAATATTTTTCTCATATTTAAGCTGATTTGGAACATTTTTTCCAATTAAACTTATTCCTTGTTTCTTGCTAAATTACACTTTTCACAAGTGATATAATTTTGTTCCACTTCCATAGTTTTGTTATGTTTTTTTTTTGGGCTCAGGGGCGAAAAAAAGATTAATTTAGCTTGTCCAACTTATGTAAAATAGACGAGAGCAAGAGAGATAAAAAAAAAATTACTGAGGTTCATTTTTTATTAGACTATATTTTTAAACGATGGATAATTTTTTTTCTTTTTGATATAAATAACACTAGATGATATAAGATTCTGAATATTTCAAAATTTAAGAGTTTATGTATAGATTCTTGACACAAAATAAAAAATAAAAATTCTAAAATTGTCTAAGTTTCGAAGACTTCAAATCGCAGTAGAATCCTCTTAACCCTTTTAGGCTCGCTGATCAAGCAATGATAATTCCGTATGAGACAGACAATTTTTCATATCAATTATTCGAATGACTATGATCCACAATGAGCTAAGACTCAAAGCATATCAAAAAAAAAAGCTTGATGACTAAGGATAGATATTTCTTTATTTTAAATGAATAATAGAGAAAAATAATAATTCTCAGTTAAACCTTCATCTTGTACGTGAATTTATATAATTGCACGTAATTAATATTATCGAAGTTTTATGTGGTTATTATAATTTGTTAACAAGATCCCGCACATAATTTATCAGTGAACATCATCATTTATCATCATTGGATATGGCGATTGGGTTTGCTCGGCTTAGCATTGGACATGGCGATTGTCCTTGCTCGCCTTGGTAGTGAAGATATATCAGCTTTTTCACATTTCCTTCTCAATTGTTACAAGTTATTAGAAGCTTTGCCATTTTTGAACTAGAGAAAAAAAAAAAAAAAAGTTCGCGATGAGTTTTGATTTTGAAGCTTTCACTAGTCAAAAAGTTACTAGGTGCCATGATGTTTTTGCCTGTTTATTTAACGCATATACGTCTTTTCAAAATGAACGGTTAACTCTATTGAATATGCATCGTCACCACTTATAATATACATTTTGCAAATTGCGCCTAAAATGTCTAATTTCAGACACAAATATCTAACTTGTAGTTAAACTATTACTTTTCTCTTTTTACTTATTTGATTTCACCTTCACCTCTAAATTGAAAACAAAATATTCACAAAGTTTTCAACTTTTACTCTATTATCAGTTTCCATGTTAAAACTTTTTTCTCTGTGATTTATCCAAATACACTTTTGCCCTTTATTAGTATTTGTCTTAAAGTAAAAAAACGTACTTTTATTATCAATATATATATATATAATATATATATGTACTGACAACAAATGATACAGTAAAATTTGATAAATTTTAAAAACGATTTTAATAGTTGGGTAAATTTAATAAATATAATAAGTAGTACGTAAAAAAGATTTCTTCTCTTTTACGTAAAATATCTCAAAATAAATAAAAAAAAGTGTATTGACTTTGGATGTCGAGTTGTCGACCACCCCCAATGTAATTGCTAGGTATATTACATAATTTGATATGT
Source organism: Pontederia paniculata (assembly GCA_001647135.1). Taxonomy (NCBI): domain Eukaryota; kingdom Viridiplantae; phylum Streptophyta; class Magnoliopsida; order Commelinales; family Pontederiaceae; genus Pontederia; species Pontederia paniculata. The sequence goes on from LTAE01010798.1 coordinate 13,960, forward strand.
CCTTTCTGCTGCTATTTCATTGGACAAGTGTCAATTTGAGATCCTACCGAACGCATTCATTGATTTAAACATTATATTTTGTAGTATATTTTCTTGTTTTTAATAGGAGAAAAGGATCCCTTCAACCCACTAATGTTGGACACATTATTTATTTATTTTTAATTCCTATCTCTTTTTTTATTATATTTTCTCACCATTTATTCCTTCGGTCATCTATTCCTTTTCTGCCACTTCCATTTTGCAAGACTTCTTTAAATCCCATCTCTCCATCTTGATCATTCTCTTACCTCTCCCTTCTTCACATCTTCATGTTTAAAGAGACAAGCTAAAGATATATGATAGTTAGATGCTAAATCCAACTATTCATTATATAATGATTTATATACTATTAACAAATTAATTATTAAAAATAAAACAATATTGACTTAAAATAAATAGCATTAACGATTTAGACATACCATTTTCATTATTTTCCAACATTGGATGGTACCTTCCCCTCCTTATAGTGTATATCTTTTGAGACAATTAAACAAAAATAATTATTGGACATAATAGATAGATATTTATTTATTATTTATTTATGAACTCATTGGGATATAAGAAATCATATTTGAAACTGTTATTGCCAATTTTAAATCTAAAGAATGCTTTTATTGATTGCATCTTTTTTGGCTGCTGTGCCGCTCTTGAGGTCCTTTGCAGCAACGAAAAGGTCGAAGTTGAGATGGCTTGTCCTTTAAGATTGTATCAATTAATAACAACAATAATGCTAATAAGTAATAATAATAACAATCATGCATGCGTCTACATTGTTTTTTTTTTCTTGTTTATCTGGAGGTGTTCGCGTGGTAGGACAGATCGTAGAACAATTATTGCTAGTACGTACTAGACATGCATGCATATAACCATGGATTATTTTTTAAATTAAGTAGGATATTTGATGAATCAATAGAAATGAACTCTATGGTTTTGATATTAATCTTTGCAAAAAAATATAGTAATTGGGCGTGTGAAATAGTTTGTTTAACATTATTTAATAGATAGAGAAGAAAATCCGAGTTTAATTGATTAGTCGGACTATCGCAAGATTAACAGGAGATTTATCTTAATTTAATTTTTAAATAGATCAATTTAATTATAATATTGAACATCAATAAATTTATCAAATTTTAGAAAAAAATAATGCATATAAAGCATAAAGCCATAAAAATTGAAATGTTTACATAATTTTCCTTATTGATTGGATACACAAAATTACAAGCACCTCAACAATATTATATTAATCAGTTTATAATTTTATATAGTTATATAAACATTTGCAATATAAAGTTCTACTTGGACTTGGGAACTCAATCAAGCCTCTTGGGCCAATATGGCACCCACTGTTCCGCAAGCCCAGGACTTCTCACATCACATGAACGTAATCATGAGTCGACGTGTTAATATAACACTACAAGAAAAATAGTCCATTCTGACGGATTTTAACAGAAAATTCGTCAGAAAGGATCTTTCTGACGGAATTTTCGTCCAATTTAAACGGTCAGAAAAAATCTCGTTGGTAAAAATTTTTTGACGGGTTTCGTACTTGTCAGAATTTTCTGACGGAATTTCTAAGGGATTTTCGGCCCCTCAGAATTTCTGACGAGCGAATAGACCCCTCAGAAATTTTGAGGGGCCTTTCGGCCCGTCAGAAATTCTGAGGGGCCCAAGGCCCTTCTGAGGGCCTTAGGCCCCTCAGAAAATTTTAAAAATTAAAAAAAATAATAATTTACAAGAAAAATTCATAATAATTAAAATGTACTACATATTTCGTAGCAAATATTTAAATTACATATTATCATTGTCATCGGGATCTTCAGGAGGAGGAGCTTGCACTTTCAACATCATTCTCCATATTTCATTAAATTCTTTTCTTTGTTCACGTCGGGCTTGTTGCATCTGTTGTTCAAATTGTTGTTGCATCTGTTGTTCCATCCGTTCTCGCATCTGTTGTTCTATTCGTTCTTACATCTGTTGTTCCATCTGCTTAAATCGTTCATCAACACGTCGTTCTATCTCTTCATTTGGAGGGTCCGAGACAGATCTGCGTGCTGATCTTAAGTCAACAGGAGTGACAGATGAACCTAAACCATAGACACGATTTTTGTTTGTGCCTACGTGTTCCCTCCAAAGTTCTCTAGTTGATTTTGGAGTGTCTCCTTCTTGTGTAACTTGAGCCAGATGCTCCGCCTGTTTCGCCTTAAATCCTTCCTGAAATATAATTATAAAATAAAAAATAG
>LTAE01010799.1:2278-16236 GCA_001647135.1 Pontederia paniculata
TGTAAAATTTATTATTATTATTATTATTATTATTATTATTATTATTATTATTATTATTATTATTATTATATATATATATATATATATATATTAAGTTATACATTTGAAGTTAGTAATAAAAATAAGAGAAGAATGATTAGAGAAAAAGAATGTCAAACAATTTTTAAGATAAGGCTCCTACCACTTAAATTGTTTAATAAGTTATCATTTTAAAATTTTAAAATTTCTTTTATAATAAAAATTACAAGACAATTTATATTATATATATTGAAGATGACAAATGTCACGTTCTCATGAAGTTTTTCAAATTATTGACAATAAGAATTATAAGATAAATAAATATATTTATTATTTATTTTTAGTCCCACATTTCATTATAATAATAAAACAATAAGAAAAATAAGTATATTTATTTATTTATTTTTAATCTCATATTTGAAGTTTATGATATAAAGAATAAAATAATTGTACTACGTAATATTTTAAGATAAGACTCATGTCACATATCATGCTCAAACTATCTTAAAAACTAAAAACTCTGACGGCAAATGTTTAAGCTAACACTTTTTTTTAAAGTCAACAAATATATAATATGAGATTTCTAAAAATTAATTAGTGAATAATATCTAAGTTATTATATACATGATATTATTAAAAAATCCCATGAGATATCAAGTGATTAATTTATGTAATTTAATAACTGCCTTACATAAATATTTTTTAAAAATTTCTGATTATAGATTTTTTTGTTATAAGACATGGTCGATTATTTTTAAAATATAACATGTTAAAATAAAAATTGAAAAATATATGTAACGTCATAATATTAAGTGAATAAAATATTAAAAAATGTGTCACTTTTTTGCATTGTCTTTATCTAATCTAAATGATGTCAACTATAGAAAAATATAATTAAACTAATAACATATATTTTAATAGTAACTAAAACTTTTTCATGAAAAATATTGAAACTAAAATATATTTTAAACTATAAATATAACTTATATATAACTATCTTATACTAAATTATGTGTCCACATTTCTTCCTTATCAAATATTTATAAAAAAAATGTATAAATATAAAAATAACTAAGTAAGTATTAAAATATTAGTTGGTAATATGATTTTTATACAATAATATTCTTTAATTTTTTATATGATGAAATCATTTTTTAATATGCTTCGCGCATCGCGCGGGTAATAAACTAGTATCCTTTTAATTTCAGCTGTTGATTCATATGGTATTTTAATCTACACACTTATAATCATTGTCTAACAATGACCTTAGGATAAAAAAAACCACACGTCATGTTATGATCCTGGATTCCTGATTTATTTTTTTTAAAACATTATTGTTTTTAATTAAGAAAATTGTTCATCCCTCCATGTTAATTTTTTTCTGAAATTAGATAATAAACTAATTTACCATTAAAATTTTATTATTGTTGATTATTATCAATATTTTCTTTTCAATTCTTATTTTTTTTGAAATGTCATTAATTCTTGTATTAATTTTGGATACAAATTCCTGGGTAACTTGATAAATCGTTTTCGATTTTTTTCTGAATTAAATTGTATCATCTTATAATTATCTCTATGCTATTTTTGAAATGATATTTTTTTCGGATTGCCATATATTTAAAAGAAATTTGACATATACCCAAATTATTATTATTATTATTACCGATAATTAATTTTGGAATTATTATATGTCCTGTAATTATTCTATTTTGGAAATTATATATAAGCATTTTTTTCAATATTGAATATTTAATGTTATTTTGACCAATATTATTCAATTAACATTATTACATTATTGCCAAAAACTTTTAACATCATCATTTTGTATCTTTCGGTTAATATTGTCAATTTCTAAATTATTGTAAATTTTGTTCTATTATAGAAGCTTTGCCATAGTTTTTAGTATATTTTCTTAATATTGTTCGAAATTTTATTTATAAGTTCAAAATTTATCAAAAAATTTAAACTATATTGTTTTGATAATTATCCATATACTATTTTTTTATTCAAATTTCAAATTTTAAACATTACTCAAAATGTTCATTTATTTTTAATATATTTATAAACAAATTATCAAAAACATTTATTTTCAGATAAGTAATTTATAAAAATATTATTAATTTTATGGATATTTTTTTAAATTTTTTTATCTTTTGAGAAATATAATATTATCGAAACTATTTTTTGAACGAAAATTTATTACAATCTTTGAAATCAAATTTATAATTTATTCATTTGAAAATTTTCTTGAAAAATCAAAAGTATTTCTTTTGATAAAGTATTTTCTCATTTTAGGGCATGTTTGGATACCTTCGTATCCCATGAAAAAAGCTCGTTCTAATGATTTATTTACTATAACTGGAAATTAATCAAAATAGTTGTTTGGATACTAAAAGTTGATAGATGTGATCCTTAGGATTAGAGTGTTTTCAATGAAAAAAAATTAACCCGGAGTGTCATTTTTTTTTTCTTTCTCATTCGTCTTTTTTATTGCTCCTCACATCCTTCTATATTTGACGATGTGTGCAATATTTGAGCTTTTGACCATATATATTACTGCCATATTTGATTATATTTGAATCTGAATATGATCATTTGAATTTTATTTGGTCTTATTTTGAATCTATATTTTTGTTGAGAAATTATCATTCATTAGTCAATCCAAATGGTAGTGTGAATATTTTTCAATAAAAAATAATATATAAAGAAAATATTTTTTAGAAAATGTAATCCTGTGAAGATTTTTAACCCATATTTTATTTCCATTATGATCGAAACAGGGCCTTAAAATAAAATACCTTTTTTTAATACGAATTGTACTATGATATGTTCATATTTTCTTACTAAAATTATTATTTTTAATTATTTTAAAAATATCAAAATTTATGACTGCTCAACTAGCCAAATTGGATTATTTTAACACCACCAATTATGACACTTGGAGTCCTAAAATAAAGTATGACTTAATTTTGTGACAATCTTTAGGACTATATAAACGTCGCGGTATTAATGCTTCCAAAAGGAGCAACCAACGAATAGAGAATAATCATACAATAACTACGGAGCAAAGAAAGTTTGATGATGAGAAGACAAGAACCTTCATATTAATGTATATGAATTTTGAGAATCATGAAAGCACTTAAGAGCTTCGGAAAACTCTAAAAGAAAAGTATGTGTCCAAAAAGGATATGAATATACAATTTATTGTATAGATACATCACTTGTAAAATGAAGTAGTAAGATGATTTATCTGATCATGTACTTTAAATAGAATGATTGTAATGATGGACTTGAAAGCTAGAGGATGTGGTCTACCTGAATCGATGTAGATCACATTGGTGTTGAACAGTCTCTTGCATGCCTTTGACATAACCGTGGATTGTTCGAATGAGTGAGTCAATAAAGAAAGTTGTTGAACTACCCTCCATCTTGATCATTAAGAAGAACGTGGTCAAGGAAAAGAAGAAGATTGATGTCTTCGACGTGGAGAAAAGTATTGAAGGACAAGAGAAAGAGATCCACGTTGTGCACCATCGCAAGAATGTTGGGCCAAAGAAGAAGCAGTTAAAGCCAAAGGGAGCAAGGTTCCGAGATGGATTGTCATATCCATGGAAAGTTTCGTCACTTCAAAGCAAAATGTCCTATAAGATATTGACAAGACAAGAACAAGGGTCCACCAAGTGTACAAGGAGGTGAAAAATAAGGCAAAGGCGCGAGCACGAACAAGTTCTCCTTTGCCACCATGGTGGAATGCAACGCAATGAGCACTGACATCGATGGGTGGTGGATCGACTCGGGAATGACTCACCACATAGCCAAGACCAATAAGGGTCATGTAAACTTCAAAGAGTTAGCAAAGGGGAACATATGATCTACATGAGGCATAATACCTATTTAGATGCCGAGGGAACCAGAGAGTATAAGCTAGATCTTGATGACAACTTTATGGTACTCAAGGATGTGTTGTACGCATTAGGAATAAGACATAATCTAATTTCTATTCTCGCCCTTCTACAAAAGGACTTTGAAGTTAAGTTTTATAATGGTCGGCTCACTATATGCAGGAACATGAAAGTATATGCAATCGGAAGATATGTGTCTGGTTAGACTTGTTCTGCCTGAATGTAATAAAAAGTGATGAAATAAAAAAATTTCCCAGTATACTTTATGTTATGTGTCTCACTATGACCTATGGAATCTTGGACATCCTGAAAACTCGAAAACGGAATAAATAAGAAAATGAACTTAGTGTCTGACATTTTTTTTGTGCAAGAACAATGCCTTCTGAGCATTACTTTGCCGGGAAAAAATGATAAGGACCTTATTTTCTGCGGGGACAATGTCAACTGAATTGTTGAAATTAATTCATTCACATATTTGTGATCCATTGAGTGTTCCTACATACAAGAGTAATAAGCCATTGAGTGATCCTACATACAAGCGTAATGAGTACTCTATTACATTCATTGATGATTGATTTAGATATTGTTATGTCTACCTTGTAAAAATAAAGTCATAGACTTTTGACACTTTCAAGATATACAAGACAACAATTAGAGAAAAGATTCGGAAGACCTATAAAGTGTTTAAGAATGGATATAGGAGAAAAGTATACCTCTTGGAAATTTAAGAATTACTGCATTTCAAAGAGCATATGTAGGCAGTCTACAATGTTGTATACATCACAACAGAATGATATGACAGAGGAAAAGATTAGAACTCTGATGAATACAGTGAGATGTATGTTGTCCCAATCGGGTCTGTCAAAATAATTTGGGGTGAGACAGTTATGACCGCGAGTTACATACAAAACATACTTCTCACTATATTTGTAGAATCAACACAAAATGAAATGTGGAATTACAAAAAGCCCGAGTTGGACCATCTTTGAAAATGAGGATGTAAAGCACATGCATTAGTTTTTAATCAGCTTAAAGACAAGCTGAACTTTAGGACAAAAATATGTAGATTTATTGGATATAGTAAAAAAATCCAAATCGTATATATATTCTTCCAACCAAGAAAGGGTCTCCTAAAGAGTCATGATGCTACCTTTTTTTAGAATGAAAATAAGCATGCTCAAGAAGATTATGATCCTTTAACGATTTTAGGAGATGGTGGATATTGGAGACAACTCCGAAGATATATTGGGTTATCCAATGGTGGGAGTTGATGCATAGAGAATGATATACCTTTGGAAGAAGTGGAAGAATCCATTATATCCATGAGTATAAATAACACTAATAAACGGTCTCAGATAATACTCACACATTTGGATAATTATGTTCTGCATGAGTGCGAGGTGTCGTGTTACTTCATTGATGTTCAGATAAAGGATTGTACAAGTTCTATTTCATATAAGGAAGCGATGACTTATAATAAGTTGAAATCATGATCGGACGCAATGAAAGTAAAAATGAACTCAATCAGTAAAATTGGAGTGTGGTATTATGTGATTTGCTGACATATAGACAATCCATAGGGTTCAAATGAATATTCAAGAGAAAATACTGGACTAATGATTCTCTTAATAGGCACAAAATAAAATTGATGGCTCAGAGTTATATTAAGCAAACCAAAATAAATTTTCAAGAGCATTATTCTCCAGTTGCTAAGTTTGTGTCGATTCGGATGATCATAGTGATAGTAACACTAGCATTGTTCTAAATGGACGTCAAGATAACTTTCTTGAATGGAAATTTGTCAGAAGACGTATATATACGACAACCTGAAGGGTTTCAAGTAAAATGTCAGAAGAATAAAATATATAAGTCTAGAAAATTACTTTATGAATTAGAGTAATAGTCTAGAAAGTGGTATGTGAAGTTCCATGAGACGATAGTCCAATTTAGTTTTTGGATAAACATATTGGATCATTGTGTATACATTAAGAAAAGTGGGAGTAATTTTGTGATATTATCACTATATGTGGATGATATATTACTTGCTAAAAGTGATGTACGGATATGATAAATTGAGCAAGAGTTTTGAAATGACAAACATGAGAAAAAATTTCTATGCATTGGCATTCAATTCAGTCGTGACAGAAACTCAATTAAGTCATGAACAATCTAGTAAGATACTAAAAAGGTTTGAGATGTAGAACAACAGTCCCACACCAACATTGCTAGTAATTGGGAGAAGACTTAGCAAACATCAGTATCAAAATGTAGGGCAGGAATCCTTTGGAGTGTCATATGCAGAAGGGTGGAGGGCTTGATGTATGCGATGCTCTGTATGAGGCTCGATCAGGCTTATGCGGTAAGCCTGAATATCAAAATTTAAAATAATTCCGAGAAGATCCACTAGAAGGCTATTAAGAGAATACTATAATATCTGAAAGGCACACATTGTAAGAATCATACATTTTTGTGATAGAAAAATAGCGACAAGGAATATTATCGCTAAGTAGTCGCTAATAGCGACAATTCTGAAATGGCTTGATGATGAGGAAAAAGCAAACATTATTTTTTTAAGATATTATTAACGACGAACATATCAATGATTTTACTATTATCATGAATAACGATACAGTTAGCGATAGTTGTATAAGCTTTCGCGAAGACTTATGTTTTTAAGGAAAATTTTGAACTAGCGACAATTTAGCGACTCCTCTTGTCTCTCGCCCATGCCCTAAATTCTTCCCCCTTTTCCATTTCTTCTCTTTCTTTGCTTTTAATCCCTCTCTCTCTCCTCATCATCACTCATTGCCCAAGTTCCTTATCCTCGCCACTATCGTCTACCGAGTTCCCTCTCCTCGCCGCTGCCATCTGCCGAGTCCGCCTCCAGGTACTTCTCAATCTCCTACTTCACCGCCTCCACCTACTTTTGGCCTTCCTGCTTCGTTGGTGCCCTCCTCACAGAGAGGACACACCGGTCGGCCTTCCTCACAATGAGGACGGCACCGATCGACCCTCCTTAGTGCAGTGAGGAGAGCACTTGCCCTCCTCACTATAAGGAGGTATGGAAAAGAAGTTGCAAAACTCACGCAGGATGACTTTGTGAGTTAGGTAGATTGAGTTTGCAATCAAGTGCTTGTTTTTCCATTGGTTCTTTATGCAATTCGGCCGCAACTACTCCTACAACTATGAGTGAGTTGAGGGAGCTTGTGGGAAATGTGGTGGATGATAGGATTAGACTGCTATTGTTGGAGGCATTCAATTTGATTCGCGACTAATCTACTCCTCGAGCTCCTCCGTCTGATTATTAGAGTGTGTTGTGTTATTGATTAAACTTTTGATGCATTTTGAAACTTATATTATGAATTCAACATTTTTAAAATTTGTGATGCGAATACTTGTGAATTAGACATATTATGATGTGAAAACTTCTTATGACTTTTAAATTTTAATATTTATTATTTTGTGAATGAATGTGATAATTACATGTATTTTATGCAAAGTTTTATGTACTAAATAATCAATTATCTTTTAACTAATTTATTTTTAGCACACCTTACGACAAATTAGTGATATGCCTTACGGATGAAAGTTAAATAAATAATAAAAGAAATTCAATAAATTGCAACAACTTAGTGACAATATATAGATGACTTAGCGACATGTTGTTCGGCATTTTTTACTAACTTAGCGACAATATACGGATAACTTAGCCATGAGTTATTCGACACTTAACAACTTAGCGACAATCTATAGATGACTTAGCGACGGATTGTTTGACATTTAACGACAACTTGGCGACAGTCTACGGATGGCTTAGCGACACCAAGGCATCAATTTTTTCAATAAAAATTATGAATATTGATAGGCTAACGACATATTTACATTGGTTTGGCGATGCATTATAGAGCGACGATATATAGTTGTCTCTAATAGTGACTAAAATATATGGACAATTTATAGTCATTGTAAAGTCGTTGCTAGGTTGTTGCTAAAATAAATTGTGTCAGCTTGCATGTATCATTCTTGTAGTGATGGTACAGTTGAAATATTCATTGCTATCATATTTGAGATATTAGGATATTCAGATGTGGATTTCAATGGTAACATAAATGACCGAAAGTCCACATCATATCACTTATTTCTTCTAGGTGATGCAGTTGTTTATTGGGGTAATAAGAAATAGGGATGTGTTGTTAGACACACACACAAGGCTGAGTATACAATAGTCACTCATGAAGTATGGCTTAGATGTTTTTTGGAACTAGAGCTCGATTTGATGAGAGGACCATTACCAATGTCACGTGATAATCAAGTCGTCAGAAGCTTGATACATAATGGAGCCAACATTTCAAAAGGAGAACACATTGAGATTGAGTATCGTTGTATTCAAGATTTGTAGATAGAAGGAAGTGACAATGATCTATGTGTCTATGAGTGACATGTTAGTTGTTTCTCTCACAAAGGAAACTGTAGTTGAAACTTTTATCAAGCATGTGGACTTGATGAAACTCAGAAATATTTGAGTTAGTATGATATATTCATGGATAAAAAAACTTCATGACATGATCTCTCATTAGACTCTACATGGACAGTGAGAGTGCTAACACAATGACCTCGATGATCAAGTGGGAAATTATTGTAATATGACCATCGGAGCCATTGACCTCCATGCAATCACCGACCACCATCGCCAAAGGAGCACACTTGCTATTCTCGTCGTAGATGCCAACAACGCCCACACAACGTCAGCTGTGATTGACTGTTGCAGAAGTATAAGAAACGTGCAAAATACGAAGATGGAAAGAAGTGATGTCAACGGTGATGGAATGCACGTAAGGACTGAAATTGAAGGGGGAGAATGCTGGAGAGCATTCAGAGTATAAAAATAGAAAATGACACCCTAACAGAGGCCTAAATTCGTTGTTTGGAAATCTTACCTCTTTCTCTTCAGCTTATACCTATCAGATCCAATTTTTTGTAGAATTTTTGAATTTTATGAATTAAATTCATAACTTATTTAAAATATAAAAGTTGAAAAAATTATGTGAAACTGGAAAATAGAAAGTTAAGTAATATATATATATATATATATAATATATATATATGCACCTACAAAGCACCACTTGGTTTGTATAGATGCTTAGCAAATCCTAACCGTATATTGCATAGTCAACGATAAATTTAATAAATCATGATATTTTTTTAATTTTAAAATTTATCATTGATTACCGTAGCACCACTTGCTTTGTATAGATGCTTAGCAAATCCTAACCGTATATTGCATAATCAACGGTAACCAACGATAAATCTTTAAACTGAAAAAAGATAATGATTTATTAAATCTACCGTTGATTATGTAATATATGATTACGATTTGCTAAGTATCCCTACAAAGCAAGAGGTGCTTTGTAGGTGCATTAAACCCCATATATACATACAGAGGATAGGGAGTGTGTAGCACATTTGTGTGTTGGACAATGTGTAACACACAAATTACCATATTAAATTTTATTCGATGGTTTCGATATTATTTTTTTATTAATTCTAATATTTTTTTTATATACGAGAGTAATCCGATCTTAAATTTTTATTTAATATACCATATTTTTAATTTTTACTTACATCTCGACCATTGAATGAAGAAATAATAAAATAAAAATAATGACAACTTTTAAACGATCGGATGAAATCTAATGGCTAACATATCGAGTAGATTATTTTAAAAATAAAAAAATAAATTTTATTTAATATTTAAATATTAATTTAGTGCGCTACACGATGTGCTACACATAAGTGCACAACATATTCTTTTTTCCCATACATATATATATGGTTTATTGTACCTACTATTGAGCATATCTTAACCACAATAAACTAGCATTACAATCTTAAATATTATTAATAAATAACTAAATAAAAAATGAAATATAAAAGAAAGTATAAGTAATATTTTAAGTAAAACTAACAAAATATAAAAATAATAAATAATATTAAAGTAAAACGATAACAAAATATAAACATACTAATAGCAAATGTAAAATTTTAAGATAATAATTATAAACTAAAAGAATAGAAGAATGAAAAAAAAATAAGGGCATTAAATCTAAAATTAATAAACATGAGAATGACACATTACACATTCACAATAAATATATAATTTAACAACAAAATAAATTGTATCAATAAATATAAAGTTGGACATATTCGTGCAAGTGAATAAATTTTTTTAACAATACAAATTCAATTTTATTCTAATAAATCATTTGCATCATATTTTAATTTTTTCGGTAATGCAAGGAGGCATAAGCCTGATATTACAATGTAAATAAAAATAAAGTTAGAGAATGTCTCCAAAAAGGAAATGACCCAAACTTGCCGGTGGATATTGAAGTACTTGTTCTAGAGAGGCTGAGTGCATGGCAAGCTTGGAGAGCCAATCTGCATAGGAGTTGGCTTCTCGGATGATGTGGCTTAACTGAGTGATTATCCCATTCGACGCTTCCTCAATGATTTCCATGACGATATCCCTAAGGTGCAAGCTGACCATGGTTGTATTGTTTAGTATTTGTATTGCTTGTGCTGAGCCGGACTCGATTACGATTTATGTTGTTCTTTGCTAGTTGGACACCTAACCTTATTTCTTTTAGTTTTGCTCCAATAAGAGATTGAGCTAGTACCGGGCTTATCAAGCCTGAAATCCAGTAGCCATATTTGTTTAGCAATATTACACATGTGCCAACAAAGGAAGTACCATGCATTGTCTTAAATGATGCATCCGTATTGCATTTAATCCAGCCTACAAGAGGAGGAGACCGTGTAGTAGTTGACTGTTGTTCCAGTTGGTGAGTTATGGCCTTTGTCCACCTGTGGGGGAATTCAAAGCCTTCTGTTGTATTCAGAATGAAATGGGACTTTATCCGTGTGTGCTGAGAAGTTTTCATCGAAGATTGCATTGCATCTCCATTTCCATAGTCATCAACAAGTTGTACCAAAAATTGTGCACCAATTGAGATCATCTTTTGTCTATATGCAATGGAGGTTGGATCGAATACACATTTTTAGTGGTGCAGCTAGGAAGTGGTTGAGCAGGGATTGCAGGATAAGATGGCGGCATATCTCTTGTGCGGAGACACAATTCCTTAGAACATGTAAAGTGTTTTCTGAAGAGCCAAGGCATTTTGGGCAGTTTTCGGAGGTTGCAATTGATCCTTTCAGTCGTTGTTCATTTGTTAGAAGTTTGTCATGCCATTTGTAGAAGTTTGTCATGCACGGCTAACTAGAAGTATTGAATTTTGTGAGGCCCTTTCCAGCGCCATATCTACCTCTAATGTGGTTCCTTAGGGGTCGTTTGGATGAGATTAAAATTTAGAGAATATGTACCAAGATTATACCATATTAAGATTATAGGTGAACTTATTCCAAAAGTTTGGATTAGGTAAATGTTAGTATTAAAGTAAAATAAATAATAAAATATAATATTTAGAAAAATAAGTGATGCTTAGGTAATTTTAATTATATTTACTAATGCACATATTTGTTAGTAATAAATATAAATTTTATTTCACTACATTTATAATAATATAGAATTAATTATTAATTATAAGAATATAGTAATTGATCATTATTCATGGTTTATTAATTAATTGATAATATTATATAGTATGACATTTTGCGTATACCATTAATTTATAAGCTTAAATAAATATTCAATTACATAAAATAATTAATTAATAGCCATTACGTTAATATAGTATTATAATTAAAAAAATAAAAATAAAGTTAAAGAGAGAAAGTTAACAATTCTTGAGGTCCTTAGGAATAGATTTAATCCATTTTAATGGATTAAAAGTAGTGGTTTCGCATTTTTCAATGTGATTTTAAAAAATTGAGACTTTGACCAACTTATTCCTAATCCTATGGGTGTTTGGAAAATTTTGGAGAATAACTTCATATTCTTCCACTTAATCCCAATCCAAATGGTACCTTAGTGTCCTAAAGGTTTTCTATTAAAAGGTTGCAAGCTAAACGAACACTGAATTTTTTGGAGGCTTCTAGTAGCCAAAAGGGTGTATTTGCATGGCTTGTATCTTGTGGGTGGTTTATGTTAGCAAGCTGTGATAGGTCTTGCACACTTAGATAGTTAGCCAAAGTACTTCAGTCCCCGTCGCCTTGTGGTGTTACCATGGAAGCGATCGAACAAGGCTGACGTAGAGTGATTGATTCAGCTGTGACACGACTTATAAGAGGACCTAATTGCATGACCAATTGTCTGTCCAAAAACTTGCTTTGTTACCCGAGTTGAGGATCCATCATGCTCCTGATGATACTTGTTCTAGGATTGATATAAGCCTTTCCATAGCCATGAGCACCCTGTTTGTAGCGTAGTTGGAAGCCTGGGCCAATGCATGATTGGTACTTACTCCGAAGGACTTGCGACCAAAGGCTATTCTCCTTTGTGAAGAGGTTCCATCCTTGTTTTGCAAGCATGGAAATATTCAGATTTTTCAAACCACGCAACCCAATCTCACCTCTTCTTTTGGTTGGGTTATTGAGTTCCAAGATATTAGATGTATCTTCCTTATTATTTGATCATGTCCCCATAGAAACTCTCTATGTGCCCTTTCGATTTCGTCGATATCCCTTTTGGTAGTAACATAGTATGAATGATCTGGGAAAGCATAACTTGCAGCGTGGATTGTGTTTGTGTTGAACGACCAGCCATCGAGAGTGTTGTTGCAGCCCACCCCGAGATCCTTGAGCGCATCTTGCCAATTAACTCATGAAAGTGAGATTTGCGGAGGCGACCATGCACAATTGGAGTACCGAGATATTTATCGAGGTTGGTTTCCTTTTTGAATCCACATTGTTGAATCAATTGCTCTTTTGTTTCAAAGGGTACATATTTGGAGAAGTATACTGAGGTTTTGGCTTGGTTGATAAATTGCCCTGACGCCTCTGCAAAGGTGTTAAGGATGTATAGGACGGTGTGCAATTGTTGCTGGGATGATTATGCAAACAATAGGATATTGTCGGGTAAAAATAGGTGGGATATAGGAGGACCATTGCTACCTGCAAGCATGGGTTTCCATGAGTACTGCTTCTTGGATTAGGTGAGAAAGCCTCTCTACACAGCACAAACAAGTATGAGGAAAGGGGGCATCCTTGTCAGAGACCTCTGCTCATTTTGAATTGTTCATATTCGCTTTCGTTCCACAATACTTGCATGGTGGCCGATGAGATACAAGATAGAATCAAGTTTTTTCTAAGTCCATTTTTAAGGACATAAATTGTGAATGTCCATGCATCTTGTTCATCATGTGTATCATCTCTTGTGTTATTATGACATTTTCGTGGATAGATCTGCTCGGGATAAAGTTGACTTGGTGAGGCCCTATCAAATTTGGTATCAGACTATGTAAGCGAAGGGAAATGATCTTCGTGATTAGCTTATAAGATATGTTGCAGAGAATTAACTCCTTTGTTGACTCTGGGTTTTCCTTATTTGGTATGAGCACAATGTGTGTCATTAACTTTTTCAATTGTTGAAGATTTTTTCAGCATAACTGATGATAGTCGGGGCAATGGAGCTCCAATTATGTTGATAAAAGATAGGTTGGAAGCCATATGGGATGGGGGATTTGTATGGTGACATGTAGAATACCACATGCTTAGTTTCTTCAGGAGTGAGTCTTCTTCCTATGTAATTGAGCCTTGAAGTATCAATCTGGGGGAAGCAGCGCGGGAGGAGGAGTTGGTGGCTTCTCTCATTTGTAGTATATAGTTTCATGAAATAATCTCTCGCCATGATTTTTAGTTTTTCATAATCTTCAATCCATTGTCCATTTTGATCATTTAGCATTTTGATGTGTATTCTTCTACGCTTCACAATCGCACACGTATGAAAGTACTTTGCGTTTCTGATGCGAAGTGTGGGGTAAGATAGATGATGACCACAGGTTAGGGGGTTAACTAGGATCGATTATCTGTATAAAGATGTTCTTCACTTCAAATTTTACTATTTATAAACCTATGCAC
>LTAE01010800.1:6894-19444 GCA_001647135.1 Pontederia paniculata
AATACATGTCATAATATGATTCAATAAATAACATTTAATCATAAATTATGATTATTACATAAATATTTAATTTATGTTATCAACAATATTAATAAAGTAATTATCAATAACTATTTATTATTTATTAATCATCGATAAATAATCAATACATGATTATTAATAACTATAAATTTAACAATGATGATTCAACAATTATTAACAATTAAATATGAATAATGATATATAATTCTTTCATTAATTATTAAAAGGTACGATTGATTTTAAGTGCGCGACGGACAATCTGTAATTTTATATCTATTTTCATTCTTAATCAATTCAATAAATTAATAATATTAATTAATTTGATAATTCATAAATAAGGATTCCTGCCACCGTTTTCTACAGTTTTCTTTTTTTTGATCTGAACGATGGCGGTGCTTTTTTTTCTTTCCTCTCTCATTTCTCTTTCTTTCCTCTCCAATTCTTTTCTCTTCTCACGGCAACACGCATCTCTTCTTCTCCTATGTCATAGCAGCAAAGGGAACCAAAACTTCTTTCTTTTTTTACCACTTTATTTTCTTGCCGACTTCAACTCTCCACTTGCAATCTCTTTTTTTTCTTTGTTTCCTCTTGCCGACCCAAACCAAGGAGTTGAAGACCTCCTTTTATATTTCTTTCCAGTTTTTTTTAATGGCCACAACAGGTAGCAACATGCAAAGCTCCTTTTAACTCCACGTAAATGTTAACTATCTGAGGTGGATGGTAATGGTTAAAAGTGTATGTCTTGCCTCCACATATTTTTATACTATTATTACTATTTTATTTAAGGATATTATATACATGACCACTGATTGCAAATTATCTCACAAGTTCCCTGACCATATAAAAGAAAGAACCCAACTCATGATTCCAAATGGATCAATCCTTTGTCAACTAAAATATATGAACCCAAAATCAACAAGTCACTTGCACATGAATCCTAAACAACAAACCAACTCATGCAAATTGCTTCCTGGTTTGCTCTCTTTTCCAAGACGATCATTACAGTTTCAAACTGATCCCACGGATCAAACAAACTACGATTGCAACAAAAGAGCGAACTCAGGCTCACGGAAACGCCTGTGCAAAGCGCCAAAGAAGGCGTCGGCATGCTGCGGGTATAATTCCTCGGCGGCCTCCACCACTGAGACAAAAGCCTCGCGAGACGGCTGGTAGGTGGAACTCATGATCTCTGAGAATTTATTGATCGAGAGTAACATAAATTAAAAGATCTAAGCAAAGAGATATCGATTGAATGCAGCGACAACTATACGTACTGAGCTTGAGATTAGACATGATCTTTTTGGTGGCCAGTGTCTTCACATCTTGGATCGCCTTCGCCGCGTCCAGCGCCGGCGGGAAGAGAGAGAGGAAGTGGCTGAGGTATGCGAAGGGGGTGACGGACCGCAGCCTAAACTCGAGGACCTCCATTACCATGCGCTCCAACTCTCTCAACCTGTAAAGTTGGGGCTCTAATGGCGCGTTCCACAAGAGAAAACGCAAGCTTCCGATGCGCTGTGACACAAATAAAGGAGTACGTATCATATGTACATGATCAAGAGTCGTTCTTGATTGGATTGCATGGAATCTTTCTCGGCACGTACTTGGAACTGGACCACGTTGAAGTCGACGCCCAACATGAATGAAGCAAGCGAGACGATGGCTGCCGTGAGGGCATTGGACTGCATTCTCCACTTGTTCTTCGTTTCCTGGTTCACCTGAAAACGCAAGAACGTAACATCACATGAACCCTGCAAGCTATCATGAAAGTCGACGGTGCAACCTGAAACGTGATCTTTTTTTTTCTTTTTTTGGCTTACGTACGTAGGCATTTCGGCTCTTCAAAAATCGAGAAGCGTAGTCGATGGAGAGGAAGGTCACGTTTCGATTCAAGTTCGCCTGATCATAGAAGACAAGAGGTTCGATAAATGAATATTGAACTCCGATGCAAAGAGTTAAACGTGGTCAGGTGTCTCTTTACGTACGCTTTGTATTCCATCAACAACTTCCGAGAAAACAAAGATGTCGGGACGATGATGGATACAGGGAGCGAGTTGTTGGTCCTCGGCTTTGCGGAGGGCGGCGACGGCTTCACCGGAGCTGGTGATGTACCGCCGCAATACTTCGAGCGGCTGTGGATCCTCGAGGTCGAGTAGGTTCATCTTCACTATATATCTCCGGTTCAGTCGTCGGCGTACGTAGTATAAGATGGCCGGCGAGTGCACGGAAGGCCTTTGCTACTGATTGAAATTGGAGGGCACTCTTGATCGAACAAGAAAGGAAGAGAATAATGTGGAGTTCTTTTTTTGGGGTTAAAAATGGGAAGGAGCTCTTGACGTAAGGGTCACTTTTATATGGAGATGCTTATTGGGCTGCTTACCCAAGCAGGAAGCCCATCCGAGCCTGAGCCCAAGTCTGGGCCTGTCCAGTTTCTTAGCGTTTGATCTTAAAATTCCTAGACAGCTTTTAAAATATTTTTTAAAAAATTAAAAACTATTACATTTTGATGTGACGCGTCTAATATGCAAGATTTTGCATGTTAAAACATAGTTTTCTAAACTTACTACTTAGAACACAAGAACCAATAAGGTAGAATCCGAAAGCTTAAATTTTGATTTTGGAGTCTGTTTCCATTAGTCATTTGAACCGACCAAATATTAATATAACTTTTGTATAATTAATAATGTTTTCCTTTTTATTATTTGTAATGTTGTTTGATGTAAAAATTCTCTATCAAGATGATTAAGATTTACAAATCAACCATATAAAATAATAAATGTGAATAAGATATTATTCCTATGATAATTAAGCTATAAAAATAGGGTCAGAACTAAAAATAAAAGTTAAGGGGCAAAAATATATATACGCAAATTACTAAAAATTAGGAAGAATCAAAATATATAAACAAATATTAATAAAATAATATTATTAGATAATTATACTATTTTTTATATTTATTTTATTTATTAATTGTAAACTATTAGTATATTTTATATATATATTTATATATATATATATATATATATATATATATATATAAGTTATACATCAAAAAGTTGGGGGTGGAGGGACGAGACCCCTTATACTATGGGTCCGCTCCTATATAATAAGCTAATATGTAATACATATGAATCTGAAGAAAAAAAAGATTTATTCCTATTTTAAAACTAAAAATGAAATACATAGTAGAAAACCTTGAGCATTCTCATGACTCAAGAGTTATAGTTTAATTTTACTTTATCAATAATAATTAACTGAATTCATCAATAAAACAAATTTATGATATTCTTAACAAATACATTCAGTTATCCTAAGTTTTGGTGATCATCTGAGAAAAAATTAGCAAACTAATCTCAACCTAATTCAACTCAAGATGCATAAAAGGTGTAATTCTCAAACAAGCTAACAAAATCATGACATTCCTTGCTTTAACACAAAAATAAAATATCAATTTCCAGAACAATCAAGCAATAAAAGTGGATGACGTTAACAAGTTAATAATCAATTATTCAAAAAATAAAAAAAACAATCATGTTAAAGAAAATTAAACAAAATTATACGGTTTCAAAACACTATGAGATTTCACTTATTCCAACAATACACTACTTGAGAAAATAAATACAGAAAAACTAACAAATCTCATATTAAATTAAACCACAAACAAAAAAATTAACTTTCTTGTACTCCATCATGATCCTCAATTGGGCGAATGATCGGAGAAACTCCTCTGACAACCTTGAAATATTTAATCCCCCATAGGTATTGTGTCATTTTTTTATGTTCTATCATGTGATTCTTTTTTTTAAAAAAAATATGGGTTATTCTTTGATACCCTCTCAAAACTCATGAGGAGTAATAAACAAATTAAAATTATTTTCCCATTGAAACTTGACTACATGATCGATTTGACTTCCAATGGGAAAAACTATTGTGGTTATGATTTGGGAGAAATTCTATATCAAAACTTGTCAATCACAATCTCTCTCCTATATGAAAATGACAATTCTTGTTCAGGATATTAACATATTATAACACATTTTAACTTCAGTTCTCCTATGGTGTTATTACTATCTATATCGTTAAATTCTTCATGACTTATAAGATGTAGTTGAGATGACAATTTCATATCATGTTAATGCACGTCCTATGAAGTTTCAATGCATCAATCTGCTGGTCGTGATGAAGTCATCATACCAAATGATATGATTCGTTAAAGGCTAATTATGGTCATTGATGTGTCCTAATTCAATAATAACTCCGATTTTATATGTTGAGATATGCAAGGTTGCTAGGATCTCATTTTACATCATAAGAAGGCTTAGACGATTGCATTAACACCCTTATCAATAGAGAAGCAGCTGGAGAAGCATAAAGATCATCAAAAAGGTACGTAGGGAGACCTAAGGATTTTATAATAAATATATTTTTTATTGATCTACGATTTTAATTTTTTATGAATATATTTATGATTATAAGAATTAGATATTTATCATTTTTGAATTATTAGGTCTGATGATACACATATCCTTCTCAACATTTGGTTCTTCATCTTTCTTTCTCCTCTTTATTTTATCTCTTTCTTGGCCACAAGATAAGACAAATTAGATTTTTTTTTCTTTCTTTCTTGTTGCTTCTTCTTTTTGCCTCACACTAGGGACACTGTGTAGGAAAAACAACAAAGGGACACAACATTGATGAGGAACACAAAAAATATAACATTATAAAAGAGTATGTAAGGGGATATTTATGATTCTACAATAGATCTGATTTTTATCGATCTATATGGTTTTAATATTTTTATTAATATATTTATGATTATTACCATTATACTTTTCCTATATCTAAAATATTAGAGGTGATATCATTAGATCTAATGATACACATTTACCAAAATTAGATTGTGAAAATTTTCCTCTAAGGTTTTATATTTTTCTAGACTTTATATCGATCTTAAGATCATGTTGGTGATGCCAAACAGTTGCTGTATCGAAAACCAACACATACGACATCACCCCAAATGCAGGCCAACATCAATCCACTAGGAAGAACTAAACAACATCATGATGCAGAACATGTCAACTGAAATGCATATTGTGTTTACTTGATATCTTGAGATGGGTCGTGTTCTATCAAACCCGGGCTATGCCGAATCTAAGAAAATCGACGATGACCCATCACCTGAATTTGACCATGTTCACACAACGTGATCCTTGTTTGATAATAAATAAATCTTAGTTATCTAAGTTAATTGTGCCGACAAAACAATTAGTGTCATAGCATGGGTTGTATTTGACAAAGAACCCACAATCGATAAAGCATGAAGAAAATGGGCCATGTCCCATCCAACGCGGACCGTGCTTCAATATTGTGATTTTTTAAACATTATGATGTATAAAACTATTGATGATTATTCTTATTAAAGAGATGTTTAAAAAATAATAAATGTTTAAAGAAAAGATAAGAAACTAAAAAGGCAAAAACCATGGATCATTATATGCACTAATTGTTAAAGGAGAAATAACAATTGTTAAAAATAGGGAATATGAGGTGTAGCTGAAAGCAACAAAGTGAATCCTAATTTGGTGAAGGTAAAACATTTCTGGCCACTATTTTTATTGTATAATCTTCTTTACCTTGTGCAACAAATAAAAATTTCACCAAAAAGTTCTATTTCGAAAAGTGTGAGTCATCATGGTGACCTATAACCATTGTCGAAGATACATGACAGTGCTAAGGAGACATTTCTGTAGAGGTAATCTTTTCACATTGCTGGTAATGTTGGATTAAATTATCTAGGCCCACCGCATTGCCTTGTTCATTTATTTTAATTTTGCAAGCAATCTATGTTGACAGGTAATGTAGATTGCTTGTGAAGTGACAATCTGGATTGCCCACGGAAGAGGGGGCAATCCAGATTGCCCCTTGAGTGGCAATCTCTTAGAATTTTCTTTCCACATTTATCCTTTACAAATTTATCTAAATAGATGATAAAATAATCAAATAAAATTAATATAATATTTTATTATTTAGTATAATAATTATTAATTGCTATACTAATATTTTTTTTATCATTATCATTAAATAAATCATTAAAATGATTTATACCAATTTTGATATTAGTCTTATTAATTAATTATAATATATTATTATATATTATAAATAATAAATAATTTATTTTTAATTATTAAATATAATAAACATATAGGATAATTATTATTAATTTTCTATTAGCAATTTTAGAAAATTATATATTACTTATTTTACACATTTATTTGTTTGATATATATATTTTTTGAGTTTAGGGTATATGTTTGCGATTCAAGTTCAAATAAGTCAATTAAATTTATATAAACTTGTAAACGTAACTATTTCATTCAAGGGTATTTTAGTAAAAAAATGTATATTATTTATTAATTATTTTATATAATAAATAATATAATAAAGATTACCTGACACATTACTTGTGCATACTAAACAAGGTAATGTACATTGCCGGCAATTTAATAAGTGGCAATCTTTCTGATAGGAAATGTACATTGCCAGGTAATGTGCAATGGCAATCCAGTGAACGCATCCTAAGATATTCCCTTAAAAGGTGAAGAGCTCTTTACATGATAGAAAAAAAAAAGAAAAGAATTAAACTAAAAGATAATTTCTAAAAAAAGAAAGAAAGTCAAAGAAGTAATGAAAACAATGAAAAAATGTTATCCAACAAATATCATCCTAAGTAAAGAATTATACAAAGTTTAAGAATGAAATTTTGGAATAAAGGTATAATGAATTAATGTGATTGAATGTTTAATATCTTGATGCATGTGTCAACATATATTTCATTCTTGCTAGATATTTTATGTGCAAATGTCTCAATAATATGATAAGATTATGTTTACATTAGCTCATGGGTGGTCGGACTCCTCTATATCTAGTTTCAGGACTAGGTGACGACGATGGAGGCATGGACGGTATTGATGTTCATGACGATACAAGTGATTGTACATGACTTGGACTCAATCTGGTTAGTTTGAACAAATAGATATGTTATAGGTTATATTTGGATTTTATTATATTCAACTTTAGTTTATATTTAATAATATTACCTTAGTCCCTCTTTTAATTAAGACTTTCGCAAACCAATATTTTATAATTTTATTTAATCTTCGCACATATATACATTAGTTCATTAGAAAAAGTCTAGTGTCAAGTCAAGATGAAAAGTAAGTAAGAGCAACATCATTAAGGACCGTCTCGATAAGCATTTGATGCATGTTTTTGGGGCATTCCAGTAAGATATAAGAACCTAATGTTAGAACTCTCTTAATGTTTTAAATAATCAATTGATTCATGTGCAATCATCATGAACACTCACTTCACCCTCCAAAGAAGTCAAGTAAGTCTTTAATACTAATGCACATTTAAGATAATACTACTTGTGATAAATGTGAATGTGGATGCATTCGAGAAATGCCCCTATTTGTCAAATTTATATTGATATGAGGCAAGAAAGGGTTCAAGGTGAAGCAACGATAGAGGGCTCGGTGAAGGAACTGAGTCAGAAAAACTAAATACTCATGCCTCGATCGAGCAACGATGTGATGCTTCCAAAGATACAATTAGGAGGTTCCTCAAGTTGTAGTCTCCCTGGTTCTACGGTTCAAATGAATTTGATCTTTGTTGAACGATGTGTGGAAACTATGAAAAAGACATTTAAAAAAATGTAATGTATAGATGGAAGAAAGATTATTTATGTTGTTAATAGGTTTACTATTGACACGAAGGACTAGTGGAAGACCATTAAGATCACCAAGTTCTCGTACCAACAAGTTATTACCTAGGAGAATTTCAAGTAGGATTTCAGAGCTCACTATTTTCCCTCAAACATGTGAAACCAAAATCAAGAAGAGTTCTTGCAATTGAAGTAGGGAACTATGGCAGTGTCACAAGACTTAAACAAATTCACTCATATAAAAAAGATATTGCACCCTTGCAATAAGATGAAAAGGAAAGAACCAAGACGTTCGTCAAAGGATTAAACTCATGGCTAAGAACCAAGGTGATATGAGGCAACTATAAGATTGTAGATTGAGCATCCAAACTCACATATGAACTATAAAAGGACTATAGTAGTGGCAATAGAGACAAAAAGGGAAGGTTATGATAGCTAATCAAAATAAATCAATGAGGGACAATAGGAGGGAACACAAGGAAATTGGTAGAAGGGACTATTGCCGAGAGGATCACACGAGTACCTATGCAGCCCATGATGCTCATCCACAATAGTAGCCACAACAATAGCAAAACAAAGGATCTTGTCCATATTGTCAGAGGTTCCATTATGGAGATGTCATCGTAAGACAAGAGCCTGCATTTATTTCGAGAAACACAACCATTACACGTGGAATGCTCCCAATTTGAAGGAGGGCCAAGATCGCCGAGGAGCAGAAGACACCACCATCATGGTGTCGAGTAGAGTTTACAATATACAGGATGACATAAACCACTGCAATGATAAGTTCATTTGGTACTCTTCTCATGGCTAAGCTCTTTGTTAATGTTCAATTTGACTTTAGTGCTATGCATTCCTTCATTTGTGAGAGTTTTGCCCTTATGATACAAAAGTGTCCAAAGGTACAAAGTACGCACTTAGTATTACAACCCCTTTGGGGGTATCATATACATAGTAATCGATGCATACATAGCGTACTAGTAAAGGTAGATGAAGGGATTCTTTTTTTGCATATTTGATTCTCATTCTCATAAGGGACTACGATATTATTCTGAACATATTGTCATGCCATGACATTTACATGCTATGCAAACATAAGAAAATTAACATTGGTGTAAGAGGCAATCCTTCTAAGGAAAATTTGGTGTCAATTGTGAAGGCAAAAAAAGGTGTTAAGAAGGGTGTAGAGGTTACTTGGCTAGTGTAACCAAAATACATTCACCTATCAAAATGTTTTGGGATTACCACCACAATGAGAAACCGACTTCCATATCAGTTCATGCCAGGAAGAACATCCATCTTTAAATCTCCCTATAGAATGACACTCATCGAGATGCAAGAGCTAAAAACACAAAATCAAGAATTACTTGATAAGGGTTTCATTCGACCAAGTGTCTCTCCTTAGGACGCTCCATTCTTATCGTGAAAAAGAAGAATAGATCCCTTCGACATTGCATCGGTAATAGAATGTTAAGTGGGATTATTGTGAAGAATAATACTCATTCTCACACATCAATAAACCTCTTCGATAAGTTCTCCCAAGTCTCCGTCTTCTCTAAGATTAACGTAAGAAGCGACTCTCGTCAACATTAAGTCACCCATGAATACCAAAGATGTCTATCCAATCCAGGTATGGTCATTATGAGTTCCTCATGATGCCACTTGGAATAACAAATACTCTTTAAGCATTCATGGACCTTATGAAAATGATATTTAAGCATGTCTCGACCAATTTGTCATTGTATTCGTGGAGCATATATTGATTTATCCTCAAACCATTAGCCACATTGGGAGTATCTCAAAATTGTGTTGAAGATTTTGCGATAGAATCAACTCTTTAAAAAGTTCTCCAACCGTGAATGTTAGCTTGATAAGATTATATTCCTCAATTACATAGTATCAAAGTAAGGAATCTCAATGGACCTCGCGAAGATTGAAGAAGATAAGGTCCTCATTCTACATTGAGGTACTTGATGAGCTTACAAAAGGTCTTTGGCATAGGACTAAACTATAGCACATTGTTCCACCCTTAAACGAATAGACTATATGAGAGAACTATATAGACTTTGAAGGATATCTTGTGAGCTAGTGCACTGGACTAGCATGGTAGTTGGTGTAATAATCTATCATTGATTGAATTTGTATGTAACAATAGCTATTATGCAGTTATTAAGATGACACCATTTGAAGCATTGTACGAAAGGATGTGTCATTTCCTGGTTGTTGCAAAAAGTCGAAGAAAGAACTCATAGACCAATTAGTGTGAAAGAGCATGCAAGAAAAGTTGATTTGATTAAAGATAGGATTATGGCAACACAAGATCGATAGAAGAGTTATGTAGACAAACGTCGAAGAGATCACATGTTCAAGATTGGCGACAAGATAGTGTTGAGGAAATCATCATCTAAAGGGGTTATGAGGTTTAGTAAGAAGGAAAAGTAACTCTTGACACATTGGTTCATTTGAAATGTTAAAATGGATTGGCAAAGGAGAGTGTAGATTAGTATTACCACAATCATATAGACATGTAGACAATGACTTCCATGTGTCTATGCTCCATAAATAAAATGATGATGATGATGATGATGATGATGATGATGATGATGATGATGATGATGATGATGATGATGATGATGATGATGATGATGATGATGATGTGATAAGAGTGAAGGAAACCAACCTCAAGAACTTGATTTGCAAAGAGTACTCAATAGAGATCCTTGAATACAAAAAATGATACTTGAGAAGTAAGGTGGTACCTATGACCAATGTGTCATAAATTCATCATCGTGAAAGTGAAGTCATTTTGGAGCTCGAGGATGAAAAGCATAAAAAGCTTTTACATCTTCTCGATAAGACCTCACTTTAGTCATAAATTCAAGAACAATTTTTAAAGGATATTATAATGTAATGCATCATAGTATCCAAGAAAAAAAAGAGATAAATAAGGAAAATTAGAGGTGACGAAAAGATAAAAGGATAAAATAAAAAAAAAGCAAAAAAAAATAAGCAGGTTGAGGTGGTTACATTGCCACCATTATCTTTATTTGTCATGAACAAATACATGATCAAACCTCCAAAAAAATCCTAAGCGTCTCTCTCTCTCTCTCTCTCTCTCTCTCTCTCTCTCTCTCTCTCTCTAGTTAAGAGAAATTAGATTCTGTCTTTCTTATTTCTACTTATTTTTTCCTCACATTAGGGGCATGTCAAAAAAGCAACAAAGGGCAATTTTGAGGAGTAATGTAAAAACAAACCATAAAATCGTCGAAAAGTGTATAGGAGATGCTTAGGATTTTACAATAAATCTAACTTTTTATCAATTATATGGTTTTGATCTTTTTATAAATAAATTTATTAGAATTAGATTTTCTAAATATATGAATTATTAGAGTCGATATCATTAAATCTAATAATTCATATGTACCATAATTATATAGCTAAGAATTTTCACACAATGTTATATATTTTCTAGACTTTAGATCGGTCTTAAGATCATGCCAATGGTACCAACTCAATCACTATTGTATTGGAAATCAACATGGACCACGTCACTCTGGATGTGAGTCGCGTCAATCCATTGGGAAAAACTAAATAGCACCATGACACAAGCCTTGCCTAACCTATGTACGGACCATGTCTACTTGATAGTTTGATATAGGTTGTGTTCTATTGAACCCAGACCGTAGTGAGTTTAAGAAAATCAATAAGTCTGACCATGTTCATGCACCATGATCCATGTTCGGTAGTAAATAAACTCTAGTTATTTAAGGTAGTTAATTGCGCCAACGAAATGGTCCATGTTGTAGTGAAAATGGATCATGTTTGAAAATGAACCCATGGCCGCTAAACCATGAAGAAAATGGGCCGTGTCCCACCAACGTCGATTGTGTTCTAGAAATTGTATTTCTCGTTAACATTATTATATATGAAACCCTTGATGATTATGCTTATTAAAGAAAGGTTTAAAAGATAAGAAATGTTAAGAACATTAAGTTAATCAAGATAAAAGTCATGGGTCATTATGTGCTCTAATCATCAAAGGAGAAAAGAACCAAAGTTAAATATAGGAACAATGTGCGAAGCTAAAAGCAACACGATAAAACTCTGGGTTAGTCAAGACAAAATACTTGTGACCATTGTTCTTGTGTACATGTCTTTTCTCATTGTGCAATGAATGAGAATTCCACCAAAAATAATTTTGCCCTAAAAAGTGTGTATTGTCATGGCTATGTAGAGTTATTCACGAATATGCATTAAAAATATCATGGTATTCCCTTAAAGGATGAAAATGTCTTCATAAGATAAAAATGAAAAAAAAAAGAAGTTAAAAGATAACTTCTAAGAAATAAATGAAGTTTAAAAAAAGTAATAAAAGGAAGGAGGAAACAATTATTGAATAAGTATTATTCCAAGTAAAGAATGATATAAAGTTCAAGAATGAAATATTAGAAGGAAAATAAAATAATTTCAGCGTGATTGAATGCTTATACCTTGATGTACCTAAATATATTTCATTTCTTGCTAGATGTTTTATGTACAAATGTCTCAAGGATAAGATAAGATTATTAAGTCATTTTATTTTATTGTATTGAGTCTTACATATTGGTTGAGTGATCAAACTTCTCTATATTTAGGTCTTGTAGATAATCAAGATTAGGTGATCATGATGGCGACGTGGGAGGCTTTAGTGTTCATGAGAGCACAAGTGATTACACATGGTGTGGACTATGTCAAGTTAGATATTTGAATAAATAAAAATGTAATAAGTTACATTTGAATTTTATTATATATATATATATATATATATAT
>LTAE01010802.1:0-13202 GCA_001647135.1 Pontederia paniculata
CCCCCCCTCTTGGTGCAATTCTAGATCCTACAACTTGAACAACTAGTGTGTTTGCTATTGTATTTAGAACAAATCATAGTTTATATTTACAATTCTCATAGGTTAATTATTTAGATTATATCATAGTAATTTAGAAATTCAAATTGCTTTTGCCGATTCTTGAAGTATTGCAATAGATGTTTTGCCCTAGCGCTATCTTTGTTGGTCACAATTCTGCACAAATATTGCAACGACCCTGATTTACATTTCTTGTGTATGAGTTGAACCTGATGTATAATTAGACACCACCATCAAGTTTTTGGCGTCGTTGTCTAGGAAGCAATACCCATTTTTTTTGTTAGTTCACTTCACTATTTTCGTTGTGTATATCATATGCAATTTAGTTAATTTTGTAAACACCACTCTACAATTTTATTTCTTTGTTCTTTCTTGTATTGCATTCCAAGACCTAGACTTCTTAAAGAAGAATCCTATTGTTTTGAACTAGAGAGAATTTAGAAGAAAAGCTATTTTGATTTTTGAATAAGAAGCTAAGTTTTCTGAATTAGCTATTTATAGAGTTTCTCACGCAGAAAATTTGGATCTAGAAACATCAAGATAAATTGATCTATAATTGGAATATATCAGTTCTGAACCTTCTATTGTGATAGTGAGCTCTGAATTTTCAAAAACACCAAGCACTTAAGAAGTAAGTAACACCCAATTGAATATTACAACTAAACCTGTAGCACAAGGACCTTAACGTTTAAAGGATACGTACTCCCTCTGTTGCTACTAGAGCTGGAGTTCCAACAATTCCAGCTATGACAAATGTAAATTTGCAATTGCAACCTGCTCTGGTGAACATGATATAGCAAGACTACTTTGGAGGAGCAACTACTAAAGATCTAGCTCAGTATCTTGATAACATCAAAAAAATCTGTTGTGCTTTACAATTTAATGATATACATGTTGAAGAAATCCCTATGAGGCTATTTCCCTTCTCTATAAGAGGAAAAACAAAGTTATGGCGGAAAACCTTGAAACTTGAAGAACTTGCCATTTGAAATTTATTGACTAGATATAGAGAACTTGTATGAAGCATGACAAAGATTTTAAGGCTTAGTTTCATCATGCCCTCATCATGGATACAAGAGATTGAACCATTTTCACTTAGAACTACATTATTCAACGTCAATAGCACTAGATAGTGCTTGTGATGGTATCTTTGCTGTAGTAAATGTAGATGAAATCCACAAACTGATTGACAAGTTTGCTAAATATCATCACTACCTAAGACATGAAATAACAAGAAATCTAGTAAAGAAGAAATGAACTGAAGACACAAATTCAATTTAATTTAGAATTAAGGAAGATATGTAAAAGACTTTAGGAAAAGTTAACTTCTCAAGCCACCATGTTGGAGACCTCAAAAGCCAAATGTGAGATTTGTCAAAATTCTAAGCATAATGCAGAAGCCTGTAATCTTTTGTTCAATAACATGAACAACATATTGATCAAGTCAACACATATGACACTTATTCTCCTAAACCCCCATTTGAGTCATATAATCCTAAAAACATGAATAATATCCATTTCTCTCATACAAAGGGAATCATTATCAGAATGCTCCAGCCCATAACCAAAATCGGCAACCTAGAAGTTTGCCCAAGCAACCACAACAACCTCAACTCATATTACCAAGAGGATAATCCTCTGGTTTAGGAAATGATGAAAAAGTTATCTACTTATAATAAGCTGCTGAAAAAAATCAAATAGCTTTGCAAGCAAGTTCGACAACAAATAGACATCTTTATACCTTACTTGGATATCATGAACCAAATTCGAAGGAACAAGTAAAAAAAGTTGTAGTTCTAATAAGTGAAAGGAATCTCCCAGGAAGAAAACCAATTGAAGTGAATTCATTGGGTACAAAGGAAATAGATCTCAGCTCAACAACCTCAGCAAGAACTTGAAGAAGTTCAGGTATCTACATTGTCTCAAGATACTCAACCAACTTCTCTTAAGGATAAGGAGAAGACTTTTCACACTTTTACATTACATCAAGCATTGCCATTCCCTCAAAAGATGTTGAAGACACAAGTGGAACAACTATTTCCAAGATTCATAGAAGTAGTAAAAGAGCTTCATATCAATATACATTTTGTGGAAGCTCTTCAACGAATGGCACCATAAATTCCTAAAGGGTATCTTATCTAAAAAGAAGAGGTTTGATATTAAGGAAACTGTTAAACTCACAAAAAAATGCCAGCTTTGTTATTGTCAATCAATTGCTCTAATTAAAGGACATAGTGAAACAACCCCAGTAAATTATGTGCAAACAAATTGTGATTTTTGTGGTTGGGGACATCCAAACCATTAATATCCTACTGGAACAAATTTTATTTCTTCATCCATGGGAAATGCAAATTTTGTTGGTAATAACTTTTTTTAGGAATAATCAACAAGGGAACTATGGATTTGGCCTACGCAATCAACCCAACTATTCTTGGGTCTAGAACAATGGAGCACCTCCTCTAGGATTTCAGCAAAGAAATGAAGATAAATCTAGAGCAAACCTTGAGGATATCATGACCAAGTTCATAAGTATTATAGACACCAGGTTTTCCAACCAAGAAGCATCGATAAGGAACTTGAGAATCAAGTTGGCCAACTAGCGAATATTATAGCTGGTAGGCAACCTGACACCCTTCCCAGCAACACTGAGAAGAATCCTAAAAAGGATGCCAAGGTAATCACCTTGAGAAGTGGAAAGCAATTTGATGAGTCAGCACCCAAATTATCTAGCAATTAATCACAACCTGAAGCCATACAACATGAGACAAAGAGTCGGAACTACTAAAGGAAATCCAGAAGAGAGGCTCAAGTACTTGAAGCCCCAGTGAAAGTGGAGAAGTTGCTTACCCTCACAAGTATAGGCAAGAGCAAATTGACAAGCAATTTCAAAGTTTTGGATATGCTCAAGCAACTTCATGTGAACATTCGTTTTCATGAAGCTCTTCAACACATGCCTTCATATGAAAAATTTGTGCAAGATATACTCTCAAAGAAAAGAAATGTTGAAGAAACTGACATCATTAAGATGACACCCACCTGATATTTAGTCTGCAAGAGAGATTTACCCTAGAAAGTCAAAGATACTAGGAGTTTCACCATCCTTCGCACTATTGGGGATTCTCATTGTGGCAAGGCTCTTTGTGATTTAAGGGCGAGCATAAACCTCATGCCCTTTTCTTTTTTTCCAAAATTATTCTATATATGGGGAACTCAAGGAGACGAGAGTCATGCTGCAGCTGGTAGAACAATCTGTCAAACTACCCAAAGGGATACTAGAAGATGTTTTGGTTAAGGTTGACAAATTCATGTTCCCAGAAAATTTCATA
This sequence comes from Pontederia paniculata, assembly GCA_001647135.1. NCBI lineage: Eukaryota > Viridiplantae > Streptophyta > Magnoliopsida > Commelinales > Pontederiaceae > Pontederia > Pontederia paniculata. Next base: position 3,384 of record LTAE01010802.1, read on the forward strand.
GTCATGGATATGACTTCAGGAGAAGAGGCTCCGGTCATTTTATGAAGTCCCTTCTTGGCCACAAGCAACACGTTGATAGATGTGAAGCAAGGAAAACTTACACTAAGAGTGGAAAAATGAAAATCTTTGCTCCAACATCTCAGAGGCTTTGAAGTGCCCAATTGACTTGTCTTCTTGTTACAACATCAACAGTTTAGATAAGGAGCATGTTGATTCTCTAGATGATCTAGTTTTTTTATCTCATTGATAACCCTTATACAGGTCATGAAGAAAAAACTTGATGGAGAGATTCAGAAAGAAGTTGAGGAAGAAGAGGAGAGGAAGCGCAAGGCACCAAATTCTAAATTAAAAGAACTTCCATCCCATCTTAAATATGCATTTTTGGAAAAGGATGAATACCAGTAATCATCTCAGCATCACTAATTGAAATGATGGAAGAACAATTACTTTACACATTGAGGAGGCACAAGAAGGCAATAATATGAACAATATCAGATATTAAGGGCATTTCTCCATCCATCTGCATGCATAAGATTTTGATGGAGGAAGAATACAAACCTGCAACTCAATGTCAGTGAAGACTTAATCAAATTCTTAAAGAGGTAGTAAAAAAAGGAGGTTATCAAGCTCTTAGATGCTGGTATCATATACCCCATCTCTAACAGCCAGTGGATTAGCCTTGTCCAAGTAGTCCTTAAGAAAGGAGGGATCATTATGGTAAGCAATCATAACAATGAGTTTGTGCCTACCCGAACAACCACTGGATGGAGAACTTCATAGATTTCAGGAAGCTCAATGCAACACGTAAGGATCACTTTACTCTCCCATTTATTTACCAAATGCTAGAACGAGTATCAGGTCATAGCTTCTACTGGATGGTTATTGCGGTACTCCCGAAGACCAGGAAAAGATGACATCTGCATGCCCCTATGGGATAATTGTATATAGAAGAATGTTATTTGGATTATTCAATGCCCCAACAACCTTCCAACATTGCACATGATGTTGATCTTTGCTGATATGAATGAGAAGATTTTGGAGATTTTCATGGATGATTTCACCCTCTTTGGGAGCTCTTTCGAAGACTGTTTGGATAATTTGTCACTAGTCCTACAGACATGTGAAGAAACAAATTTGGCACTCAACTGGAAGAAATGTCAGTTCATGGTCAAGGAAGGCATAGTCGTTGGTCATAAAATTTCTGAGAAGGGAATAAAGGTGGAAAAGGTGAAAATTGATGTGATTGCAAATCTACCACCTCCATCTAATGTCAAGTTCATAAGAAGCTTTTTGGGGCATGCATGCTTTTACAAAAGATTCATCTAAGACTTCTCCAACATTGCTAAGCCGCTCACCGATCTTCTCTCTAAAGATGTTAAATTCAATTTTGAATCAGATTGTCTAGAAGTCTTTCTGAAGTTGAAACAAAAGTTGGTGTCCACCCTTATTGTTGTTGTACCAGACTAGACTCAACCTTTTGTGCTCATGTGTGATGCAAGTGATGAAGCCATTGGAGTTGTTCTTGGGTAAAGAAAAGAGAAAGTATTTCATGTCATCTACTATGCAAGCAAGACCCTAAACTCCAACTCAGCTCAATTATGCAACAATAGAAAATGATTTTCTTGTAATTATCTATGCATTCGATAAATTTTGCTACTACTCGATCTGCTCCAAAGTCATAGTGTTCACTGATCATTCAACTATTCTCCACCTAATGACTAAGAAGGATGCAAAACCCAAAATCATCAAATGGATCATGTTGCTGCAAGAATTTGATGTAATAATCAAGTAAAAAAAGGAAGTGAAAACCTAATTGTTGATCACCTCTCAAGACTCGAATCAGCTCGAGAGGAAGAAATGAACATTCTAGAAGAACTCCCTAATGAGAATGTGTTCTCCCTGGAAACTGTAAATTCGGTAAAATATCTAAACCCATGGTTTGCGAATTATGCTAATTATCATGCTGGAGGTTGGGTACCTAAGGGTTGGACTTATCATCAAAGGAAGAAATTCTTTTCTGATGTTAAGCACTACCTATGGGAAGATCCATACCTATTTAAGATTTGTGCAGATCAGGTGGGCAGAAGATGCATACCAAAGGAAGGACATGAAGACATTCTATGGAATTTCCATGGACTGCAAAGGTCTTACAATAGGGATTCTACTTGCCAACTATTTTCAAAGACGCCCAAGCATTTTGCAAGACATGTGATAGATGCCAAAGGTCAGGTAACATTTCTCGTAAAGATGTGTTGCCTTTGAATAATATAATATTCTGTGATATTTTCGACGTATGGGGGATAGACTTCATGGGATCCTTTCCCAAATCCCTCAACAATGAGTACATCCTAGTAGTTGTGGATTATGTATCCAAGTGGGTGGAAGCCATACCTTGCCCCACAAATGACGCCAAAGTGGTTATCAAATGTTTGATGAAGAACATATTCACTAGATTTGGTACACCTAGGACCATTATCAGCGATAATGGCACCCATTTTTGCAACAAACTATTTGCTAGCCTACCTTCAAAATTTCATGTCACACACAAATTGAGTACTCCCTACCATGTCCAAACATGTGTCCAAGTTGAACTATCCAATAGGGAACTAAAACGAATTTTGGAAAAGTTGGTAAGTTAATCTTGGAAAAATTGGTCCCTAAAACAAGACGATGCTTTGTGGGCATATAGGATTGCCTTCAAAACTCCCATTGGCATGTCACCCTATAGACTAGCATTTGAAAAATCTTGCCACCTTCATGTCTAAATTGAACACAAAGCATACTGGGCCACACGGTTCCTGAATATGGATTAAGACCTAGCTGACAAGGAATGTCTCCTAAAACTTAATGAATTGGATGAATTTCTTGGGTTAGCTTATGAAAACAATCAATTGTACAAGGAGCACATTAAATTTTGGCATGACAAGCACATCAAGAAAAAAGAGTTTATGTCTGGTCAACAAGTACTCCTGTATAATAGTCGTTTGAGGCTATTCCCATGTAAGCTTAAATCCAGATGGACCTGACCCTTTGTAGTGGTTGATGCATCCCTTTAGGAGCAACTGAAACCAGAACCCTGGATAATCAGTAAAGGTTCAAAGTCAATGGGTACAAATTCAAACTTTATGAGGGTGGACAATGTACTGACCCATTGTCAATGGTCAACATTATGAAACCCTAACGCAAGCAAGCGTGAATGCCAGCTAATGGCTATAACTTAGGATTCAAGGAGTCTTAGGTCTAAGAATCAGGTCGTAGTCAGTCATAGGTTTTAAGTCCCTTGTTTCAGTCATAGGTTTTGGTCTTCTTAGTCAATTTCCCTCAATTCATGTCAAGTGACAAGTAATCCTAGAGTCCTGGTCAAGTCATCTAGGCTTCCAATTACCTATCCATCACCTCGAGAGAATGCAAACATCTATCACCGGACATAACGCCATCTCGGAGGCCATTAAACCATGTTTCATGCCCCGTTAACATATATCATGGCCCACAATGAGTCGTCTCACCTTCATTCACTTTGTAACGGGGCGTGACAACATATTGCAGCCCATAATACCTCAAAACCTCTTTTCATAAGTGAGCTCACTAGCCTTGACATCTCGTCACAGACTCGACAATGAGACCTTTTCATGATCCAACTTTCCTCAAGGGCAGTAATTGAAAGGTTTTTCATGATCCAACATATATCATGGCCCACAATGAGTCGTCTCACCTTCATTCAATTTGTAACAGGGCGTGACAACATATTGCAACCCATAATACCGCAAAACCTCTTTTCATAAGTGAGCTCACTAGCCGTGACATTTCGTCACGGACTCGACAATGAGACCTTTTCATGATCCAACTTTCCTCAAGGGCCATGACCAGATTTAACGGCCCGTAAATCAAATTGTTGAAATTACATTTTACTCATAATGAGCCATAATACCTCATCATGGACTCTATATTAGAACCTTTTGTGAGCTATCAATTTGACACGGGCTGTAATTGAAAGTCAGGGGCCGTAAGTTAGAATCTTCACTGAAATAACCTGCAAAACACCCAACTCACGAGCCCCGTGATTATATGACATGGGCCATAAATCATCTTTGGCAATTGATCACCACCTGAAAACACCCGACCCATAGTTCATGAGAATTTATTATGATTGTTACATCCTCGTCAAGGGTCGTAACTCTGGATCACGACCTGTAAGTGAAAATTTTCAATCTTAGAAAACTTTGAACTACCCGATTTACGGCCTATATTCATCTATCACGAGGTCCTCCATACACCGTAAATAGTGTCATCACAGGATGGAAAATTGCATCATGGGCCGTAAGTCACAATGTTCAGATGAGCTATCCCCTATTTAACCCGACTTATGGGTCGTTACATATGTAACGGGCCGTGACGAAACTGAATAGTCGCGTAACTGCCACCTACCTACATTTAATGCCCCGCGACAAAGCATCACAGCTCATGATGGTCAAAGATTGACTTTCACACCAAATTAAATGATCTGATCATAACACCTCGTAACGAACCATAAAACCTCGTAATGGACATTCACACCTCATAACTTTGACTGCATTCAATACCCATCACAACCCACAACAATCATTACAGCCATAATCACTACACTTTCTTCTCTATAAATACTAATGCTTTGCAGGTTCGTTCATTCTATCTCCATCGACGAACTCACTCCTTGGAAGTCTCCACTTCTGCCGAGATCAAGCTCCAATTGTGTCTTGCTACAAGCGATCGTTCATCTCCGTCTCCAGCATCGAGCGATCATCTGCTACACCAAATAGCCGATAGGAAATATCCTCATTGGATCCAAGAAGAAATCGTGCAACCACCATAGGTCATCATCTTCGACTCCGGCAACTACAACATCATCACGACCCGTTATACTATGTTACGGGCCGTGATCAAGAAGGAGGATTCACCATCGTGTCCCGCAACTGCAATCACGAGTCGTAATTTCATCTTTCATGGGCCGCAACATCCATCACGCCCCATGACCCTCTGAAGCATCAACGAAAAACAGACTTCACACCCACAACTTTCTTCACGCGCTGCATTACCGCATCTTACGAGTCGTAACACATCATAACGGTTGTAACATTCTGCAAACCAGGATTTCAGCACCGTTGCCTTGGTCGTGACAGCCCCTTACACCCCACAACTCATCATCTCACGACCTGTAACAATTCTTCATGGGCCGTGACATCCCATGGCGAGCTCCAACCCTCCGAAGCCCACAAAAATTCACCCGCCGAGCCCTCCTAGAACTTGTTGTCGAGGAGCCATCTCCAGCCCCTACATCTGACCTCATTCCTAGGATAATAAAGAAGGTATTCAAGAAGACAGCACCGTCAGGGGCCGACGTCCTCTCTTCTCTTAAATTGAACCCCACTAGGTTAGCGCAAGATATCACCATGACTGAGTATAATTTACACGACTTTGTCGTCATGCTGTTCGGGAACATTGGCCGACAATTCTTCATCAACCAGTGGTGGCCAACTTTCTCCCCTATTGCATTCGAGTTCCTGAGCTCGTTCGAGATCAAGAATGCCACAAGAGATAGGAGGTCTTCCTATTCATTCCAACTTTTCAACCCAAGTTCACTCTCACCTTGCCCTTCAACGCCATCTATCAATTTCCAGATGAAGGTCATCTGCGCATGATCACAGGGGCTGAACACCTCACTATCATACTGTTAAAAGCACCATGATCGAGAATCTTGTATTTTGCTATGTGCACAGAATCCTGTATTTCACATCATCTCAACAATGAAGCTTGGAGGCTTTAAAATGGGTGAGCGGGTTTTCTTTTTCAAGGAGTCGAATACAATACTTCCTTGTTCAGCGGTCCCACCTCTCCAATGAGGCCAATTGGATCCTGCTGCCCATAGATGCACCTCAGCCGCCTCCATTCATCCCACCTCGCCGAACTAGTGCACCTCCACCGCCAGAGCAGCCCTCCTATATGGATGTGGATCCTACTAGTGTACGAGTCGCCTACTATTTTACTGCCATGCATTCTATTCTGAACTCTATGTAGGAAGACATTTGAGAATGCCAGGAGAGGACCGATAACATGGTCCGATACATGCACGATTATCATGTGAACCAGAGCCACTATGGAGCGCTGCTATTCTACCAGCACCCTCAGCCATTGCCACTGCCACTACAGGAGTAGCCTAGGTCGTGTCTATTCTTTTCTGCTTTCATTTCATCCATTGTGTACCATCCTTCAGCTAGGCCTAAATACTCAGGACAATTTTAGGTTGAAGCTTGGGGGAGTTGCATTCTCATGCATCATATTTTATTTATGTATGCATCTTTGCTTGTATTGCATTGTTATCATATTGCTGAAAATATAGAAAAATTGAAAACCCAAAAAAAAAAACATCATCATCATCAACATTTTCTCATGCCTTGAAGTTTTATTTTTCTGAGATTAATGTTCAATGACATCCTATTAGATAGTGAAATTTTAATGCCTTAGTTTAACACTTATCACCTGAACTTTGGGAAAAGACGGATTATAGTTTGTTGCAAAAAGGAATTCTAGTTGCTTAGACGACATGTTCTTGTTGATGTTCTTCATGTCCTTTGTTAGTATTTATAATAATTACTTCTCTATTGGATGCATCAAGTGTATGTGCAGCTTATCACAACAAGAAAATTATATATGAGATGAAAAATTTACGAGTTCAAGTAGATGAGGAGGTTGTAACATGTGTTATCCAAAACCTTGGAGGATTCGGGCAACAAGATTTGTAGGGGTTCATGCCTCATGACCTAAGGTCAACTGGTCTGGGACCCATCGATCGAAAACCGGTTACCTGGACCTCCTTGTGCAAGATGGAGAAGCGCACTAACATCCAATTCACTATTGTGATTCAAACCTAATTCAGAACCTGCGAGTGTTTGGGCAAGTAAGCTCGAGAGGTGGTTTAACACCTATTTCCCTAAGGCCATCTAGTCTAGCAGTCATCAGCCAAAAGCTCACTACACGGATATCTTTGTGCAATCCTATGTGAATGCTAGAATCTGAAAAGAAAAATAGATTGACAAAAACAAAATTCTAAATGCAAGTTTTGTATTAAGCCTAGTATGCACTTCTGTCTTCAATATTGATGTTCTTATTTGATCCACTAACAACTTGTACATGTTAGGCTGAACTTGAAGGAGTTTAAATTTGTTTAAGTACCAGGAATCTATGAGGCTGGAGTTATTTGGAAAGTGGAAAGATGTTTTGGTGATAAGTGCATTAATGAAGGACATGCGAAAAGTAGTTATTCCGCAAGGTCGAAGCAATGAATGAAACCCTTTTATTTTCTGAATTTTACTTTGAATATCGCTTGAGGACAAGCAAACATCCAACCTTGGGGGAGTTTGATGCATGCATTTTATAACATGTTTTAGGGCCTTCATTAGGCATGATTTTGAGTCATTCTCGCATAGCGTGCATCTATTTTAGCTTTATTTGTTTATATTGTTTCAAGTCCAAAATCTACTATTGTTTGGCATTTATTTGTAGGGAATCAGCTGAAGAGGTTAAGGAAGGGTAGGAATCACGTGAATATCGCAAAAGAGCTTGCTCATGAAGAGCAAATCAACATCCAAGAGCCATCACGGGCAGCGACGAACCATTATGGGCCGTGATGAAGGAAGTTCAGCCGCAACTGCACGAGCTGTAACCACATATCACAACCTTTACAGAGGACAACGTAAATGCACATCAGACCGTTATAGGCTGTGATGAGTCATTACGGGTTGTAAGGACAGAGATCACGACCATGATGGCTATATAATGACCTTTACAGTGGAAACAATTCAGATCATAACGTGTCGTAACGCCATATGATATCACATAGTGTAATCATCCATCACGACCTCCACAACAGCGGCTAATGACTGAAGTTCATCATCACAGGTCGTGATGGAGATCACGGGCCATGAGAGAAGGAAAGATCAATTTGCAAATCCTTTGAACACCTGAGTCACGAACCATGATACCTTATACAGGTTGTGATGACTTGAGACACCATGAGAATTAAATACTTACAGGTCGTGAACTTCTTTCACCAGCCGTGATGAAGTTACGAAGGCTGATATCTTCATGAATTTGATAATATTTGACGGTCGAAAAGATGTCTATCTGATTTAGGACCCTAGAGTTTTGATTGAAAGATGTTTTTGATGATTTAAAAGAGATTTTAAGGGGATTCAATCACATTTGTTGGTCGAAAACTAGTTTTTTTATCAGAAGGCTACGATGTAACACTATTATGGAGAAGAACAAAAGAGGAGACATTCAAAAGAAAAGGGGAATGGTTGGTGGTTGATTCAGAGTTTTTTTTAAGAGAAGGGCAAGGCTAGAGGCTGTTGGAGTTCTACGAAGAAGGTGACAGTGCATTCATGGGAAGACTATTCTGCAATTCTATAGTATTCTCTTGTATGCTCTTAACTTTAGGATGAACTTCTTTTGTTGTTTATTCATGAATAATTTCGTTAGTGAGTAGTTTTTTTAGGGAGTTTGTTAACCCTAATTTGGATTGGATAATTTTATAAGTTGTTCCTTTTGAATATGCATGTTGTTTTTAATGTTCTTTCTCTGTGATGATCATGAGTTTCTCTTATTGACTGTTTAGGGTAAAAGAATTCATGGTTTGATATATAGAGAGGGTTGATTTTTTAATTATAAAATCATAGTATTGCATATCTCAGTATGATTATTTGCATAAGATTCTAGATTGTGTGGCCTAATGGTGGAACTTTTTTAAGCAATCAATAGTTTAGGTTTTGCAAACTGTCTTGCTGATGCGACTTTTATGACCTATATCAAATCCCCGGCAATGGCGCCAAAAACTTGATGCATTCTAAATACACTAGCAAGCGCACTAGTCGTTCAAGTAATAAAGTGATAAAGAGTAAGGATGTCGAACCCACAAGGACTAATGTAACCTAACCTTATTTAATTCCAAAAGTGATAGAGAAAAGATTAATTTCAATTTTAGTTCAGAAAATAAAAGATAAAATCTCAGAGATGAGGTCAGAAGAGATCGAATCAAATTAAGTTGGAAGATTTAGGATTCTATCTGACCACTAATCAGATTAAACATAATTACTTCTAATGATGGACTAAGAATTGCCTAAAGTATGATCCCCTAAACAGGCACAATCATCTATCTCAACTTCAGATTAACTGAGACGTTCAAATGAATCCACCCTAAATCAATCCAAACCTAAGATGCTTTAATGTTGCAGTTCTTAAATCGTTGACCGCTTAAACAAGTCCAATCAACCGGCCACACAACCTAAAATCTCCTGCGAGTAATCAGACTGTGACACGAATTGCTATGACTTAGAATTCAATGATCAATCCCTCCTAATGCTCAGACCAATGAAATCAATTACACTAAACAGTCAATAATTAAATCTCATGATCATCACAGAGAAAATAAAGCATTAAAACCAACAATCGTGTTCTAAAAGAAACAAATCTATAAACTCAAATCTCAACTAGGTTTCAAAAGTTCCTAACAAAGATAACTAAAACAAGAAATAGTTCTTCCAAAGAAATAAGAAATCAAACTATTGATCTCTGCAGAAGATCTTCAATGTTTTTCTCTTCTTCGCCTTCAAAAGATCAGAATTATGCTCCCAGCTCCTGGATAGATCTCTCTGGCTTCTTCTCTTCAAATTCGTCTCTCTATTCTCTGAATAATAATCTGAATATCTCTATGTTATGTATCTCCCTTTTATACCCTAGGGTTTTATAGTAATCTTCTGATCTTGATCAACGGTGGTGATAAAATCC
>LTAE01010803.1:0-16234 GCA_001647135.1 Pontederia paniculata
CCTCTTGGTGCCATTCTAGATCCTACAATGTGCAGCTAGCACGAGCAGCAGTCGCACAGTCTCCATCTGCGCTACAGGCGCGGATACTTCGTCAAAGTCTACTCCTTGACGTTGTGCATACCCCTTAGCGACGAGGCGAGCTTTGTGTTTGACAATATTGCCCGCCGGATCTTTCTTGACTTTGAAGACCCACTTCAATCCTATCGCCTTGTGTCCTGGTGGGAGCGCAGCAAACTCCTAGGTCTTGTTGTCATAAATTGACTTCATTTCAGCCTCCATTGCATCGCGCCACGTGTGTTCCACCAGTGCCTCTTCTACACTTGATGGTTCCTCAGCTGCAAGTAGACACATGTCGTTGTACTCATACTCAGTGATCTCCTCACTGGCGTCCATTAAGTCTTGCAGCGTTTCGGTATCACTGCGGAACTCCTTCGGAGTCGAAGGCGCCATCCATCGGTGGTGTGGCGAAGCCGATAGCTGGCGTCGCGACCGCCGGTGTTGTTGGAGGCGACCTTGGTGTAGCTGGAGATTGAGGCTACTGTGGAGCCCCATCATCGTGTGTTGTTGCACCCCCGACCATGGTAAAGAAGTCGACATCGAACATGCCCGGTGGGGCAGCATCGCCGTTCTCCTCGCCCTAGTTCCACGCGCGGTGTTCCTTGAACACCACATCGCGCGCGACATGTAGCTTCTTGGCCACTGGGTCATACACCCTATAGCCTTTCGTTCCTGGTTCGTACCCAAGAAACACCATAGGCGTGGACCTATCCGCGAGCCTTTTCATGTCGGATCCGATGCACTTGACGTGGACGACGCACCCAAAAGTCTGGAGGTGCTGCACATTAGGCCTCCAGTTGTACCAGGCCTCATATGGTGTCTTCCCTTCTAGACTTCTAGTTGGCGCACGGTTGAGGATGTAGATGGTTGTAATCACCGCCTCGCCCCAGAAATAGGCAGGCATGTTGTTGCTTTTCAAGAGGCAGTGCACCATCTCCACGACGATGCGATTTCTGCGCTCGATGACTCCATTTTGTTGCGGCGAGTACGCCGTCATGGTGAAATGCTTGATGTCGTGCTCGTCGCAATAGGCTTGGAACTCTAGAGAATTGAATTCGCCTCCTCGATCAGATCGGAACGCCTTGAGTCGCCCGCCTTGCTCCATCTCGGCCAACGCCTTCACGCGCTTGAATGCCTTGAAGGCTTCATCTTTCGTCGCGAGCAGCTCTGCCCACATGAAACAGGAGTGGTCATCAACAATAAGCATGAAATACCTCTTACCACCCGGAGTGTTTGGTCTAAATTGTCCGCAAAGGTCGATGTGGAACAGACCCAGACTTTGCTCGCCATGTCGTATTGTAGCCTTAGGGAAAGGGACGTGTCGTTGCTTGTCCAATGCGCACCCATCACAGAATTCTTCCAGCCTCTCGATCATAGGGAGGCCTTCAACCATGTGCTTCAATCCCAGCTCTCAGAGAGCTCAGAAATTCAGATGACCATAGTGTGTGTGCCATAGCCATGCCCGATCATTGATCTTTGCCACCAGACACACCGGTGCTGCAACATGGATCTTCAGCAAATATAGTCGGTTGTGAGTGCGTGGTGCGAGGGCCAGTAGTGTGCGCTCACTGTCGAACACACTACAGAACCCATCCTCAAGTTCAATTTTGTAGCCGCCTTCTTCCAACTGCCCGAGACTCACAATGTTGCTCTTCAACTTTGGTACCTTGTGGCTGTGATCCCTTGACTGCACCACCACCGAGCCACGACCACAGATCTCAACGACGGAGCCATCTCCAAAGTGCACAAACCCACGCATGTTCTCGTCGAGAGACGCGAGTATGGATCTACACCATGTCATGTGGTTACTCGCCCCTGTGTCGAGCACCCACCCGTTGTCGTCGTGGTCCGCCGGATGCACCTTGTGCTCGTTGAGGTGTACAACATGCTTCTCCATGTGCTCTTTGGTGGTCGTCACAGCCATCAACAATGTTGGTTGTTGCACTTGGGCCTCCATCTTCGCGACGTGGGCCTCCTCCTTGCGCTCGTGTTATGGCCTCTTGCACTCCTTCGCTCAGTGGCCATATATGCCGCAGTTGCGACATTTGCCTCGGCGACGTGGGGTGCCCTTGGAGGTCAACTTCACCCTTGTGTCACGGCCATCAGGCCGTGCTTCACCCTTCACCTTCCATCGGGCCGCCTTGTCGCTCCTCGATGATGACTCCGGTTGGAGCCTTTGCTTGTATTTGGCCAGCCAGTCCTCCTCGGCGAGAAGGAGACGCCTTGCCTTGTCGGTGATTGTGTCAATGTCGAAGCGATCCTCCGCTGCGCGTAGTCGCCCCACTAGTTCCTCAACCGAGATTGTTTTAAGATCAAGCAAGGTTTCAATCGAGAGAACGATCTGTGAGTACCGTGGTGGCACAACGTGTAGGATTTACTTGATGACTTCTCCTCCATCGTCTCGCCCAACGCCCGCAAGTCGTTTGCAAGTCCGGCGATGCGCATGGCAAAGTCGTCGATGGACTCGCCATCCTTGAAGCAGATGTTCTCGAACTCCTTGAGAAGCCTCTGGGCGTTGGCTTCTTGGACACGAGCGACGCTCATGCGCATCACCCGTATCGCCTCCCACGCCTCTTTTGTCGTCTTCTTCACCATGAGAGTTGATCGCATCTCAGTCGGCACCGTGCGAAGGAGGGCAGCCAAGGCTAGCCGATCCTCGCGGCGCTCGACCTCGTCATCCTCGATCGCCTCCCACAGCCCTTGTGCTTCGAGATTCACCTTCATCACGAGTTCACACTCATGATAGTTTGTCCATGGACAACTCGGGGTAGATGATCGACGATCCGATCTCCTTCACGATGCGTTCCACCACCACCCCTCGTGCAGGACTTTCTGCACCCTCGCTCGCCATCGCAATCTCCTAGGATCTGCAACAAACAAGGCTCTAATACCACTTGTTAGCGCTAGGCTAGATTGTGATGCAAAATTAGCAAAGAGAAAAATAGAAGAAGACAGAAGAATAGGATTTTGAGGCGCAGCCAACTAATACTGCTTTTTGGGTTTTCTTCATATTTATAGGATTTGTGAAAACACAGAATCTTGGATACAATTTAAATTGGTATTACCAATGAATACCATTAAAATTGACCTTACCAATTCTAAATACAATTCAAATAGGTCTTATCAATTCTGAATATAATTTGAATTGATCTTACCAATTTAAATTAGTATTACCAATTCTGAATACAATTCAAATTGGCCTTATCAATTCTGAATACAATTTAAATTGGTCTTACCATAAACAGGAAGAAAGAAAAATATGAAACAAACAATGGAGAAACAGAAAATAAGAATATTGCACAGGATTATTGCCTAACATATTGTGATGCATTTATAGCAACTTTATCTAATTTTGACTCAAGTATGAGATTAATTTTTCTATAATCCTAAAAGAAAAGAATACATTAATCACATAAAAAATGAGCTAACCAAATTACTAGAAGGATTTTGTAAAAAGTTAAACGTGTAAAAGGTGTAATATGCATGTGAAGAGTTGATATCGTGTAAATAAAACAATAATTACATATAAAAATTGAATAAGGATGGCAGACAAATGACTTCATAATGCATTTTGTAGAAGATTGAAGAGATGACTCACCTCAGTTAATAACATTTCTTAGATTTCCTTCATTTTTTCCTCTTTTTGAAGTTGTGCAGCTCGAACAACACAAAGTGCCTCTTAACTTTTAATATGGCAAATTGCTCGACCTATGGTTGCAAGGGATTCATATCTAGATACCCCAGCAAAAATTCAACTACAAGTCATTGCTGGAGTGGTGGAGAAGAAACTCAAACTCTCTTGCATGAAAAGGGAAAAAGCAAAAAGAGGTTGGCTTTCATATTTTGATAGAATGAATAAAGTGAAGCTTTCGTGTATGTCTGAGGATTGTCAATATGTTGGGCAGCACTGGAGCGGGCATAACATGTTTTTTTTCTTTTACTCATCTCAATAAAAAGTAAAAAAGAATAAAATTAATCTAAAAATTAAAAAAGTTGGCTCTTGCCGTATTTAGCTTTGAAATTAGCCGTGTCACTCCTTTGGAAAAGAATTGAAAGGGCATAGCCCTCTTCACTGTAATAAAATGAGAGTACATCCCTCCCATGAGAGGGGAACATTGGCATCAATTTTTTATTTCATTTTTAAATATTCATTACAATTTTTTAATTTTTTATTAGGACACTTATAATGAGTCATTTAGGGATTTTTCTACGTAGTCTAGATTTTTATTTTTGAAGCTTCTTTGTCAAAATATTTTTATATTAACTTAATTCTAAGAAACAAGAAAATGATCGTAGTTTTGTAACTTCTCTCGTTTATGCTGCAACCAAGCAATACTTTTGAACATTTATAATGGAAATAACTTCATGACAAATAATTTAAGGTATATTGTACTGTCAAAATGCTCTTTTTTTGTTTTACTTTTGTTGGATAATACAACATCCTTAAAATCAGCAATGCCAAAAAGAGTACAAATGTACCGTCGAAACGCTCTTTAACTTGTTGGATAACTTTTTGAATAACAACCAAACACCACCATGAGGACTTGAACTAATTGGGTTTTTTTTCAGTGATATATTTGTGCTGTTTATATTCTCTTTAATGCATTGAATGACTCAATGACTTGTCCCAAAAGGATTGGAACCTTATGTTAGTTACACATACGTTATTATCAGTTAAATAATACTCTTTACACATACGTTTGAATTGAATTGTTGGATGAAATGGCGATGATGCTCATACCAAAGACAACAAAATATAGGAAAAAAAGAAGAGAGAAAAACAAAAAGTAGTAATTCATGGTGGATTCATCAAAGAGGAGAAGTTATCTCAAATAATAGATCGACGTAAAATTAATCCCTAAACTATGCATCTTACAATGACCATTTTTGCTTAGTTGCTGACATTTGTTGCCATAATGAACATAGGACGGGCAAACCATAGACTGTCATTTGACCACCTGTTCTTCCACCTGGATATTCTTCTCCTCACAGTTCCTTGGTGAAAATTTATTATAACGATGTTATTGAAAAAAGAGGAAAAAATACCAACATTGAGACATCTTTGGTGAAAATGCTGCACAAGATGCATATTTTGGCATGCAACATATTTTATTGCAGCTTTGCTTTGCCATTTGCAGTACATACTAGGCAACATAGCAGAGCATCTTGTATTTAAGATATCTTTCTTTGATTTTTCTAACTTCTATGTTGCACTAGACAAAAAAAAATAAAATAAAGGGAAATTAAAACACTATGTTAAATAAAGGGAGGTTGATATGGAACAATTGAGATCTTATCATCTCAAATTACTGGCCTTTTCCTTCCACCACAGTTGGGCCACACTGTTAATGAAGATCCTATCACAACAATTTTCGCAGCTGTCTGGGTTGTCCTTATTTGCATATACACAATTGAGCATGTTGGAGTGTAATAAGGCGAAGCTCTTAGAAATCATAGAAAAGCATGATGGCATCATCAAGATTGAGAAGGGATGCTTCCAAAATATCCCAAGCTCGCTTTTCGCTATCCTGCAAAAACTGTCACAAGCAAGTCAGTTAGTTGACATTTATGTTTTCTATTGAGAGGATATTTGGTCGACTATTGATATTAGAATTACATAGCTGTAAAAGTTTGAACTGTAAACAGTATTGAAATCAAGGAGGGCCAGGAAGAAATGCAGCCTAGTAGTTTCAGCATATTTTGAGAAAATTTCAAGAATATAATTGTTATGCATCACTAAAAGGCATTAGTAACAATTTAGGGAACCAACAAATTGGGATGGACTGCATCCATGCAGCTGCAAATCATGACCATTAGAGTTAGATCTAACAATTCAACAAATATAAGAAATGAGGTGCAGACGAGGCAGGTATTGCCGACGAGCTCGTGCAAAGGTCGGCGGTGAGCTCACGAGGAGCATACGGGAGATTTGGACAGAAGAGAGGCAAATGAGCATAGTGGAGGTAATGTGGGTATTGTTCAGGGCTAAAGAAATGGCTCAATCCGGATTGCTGAATTAAGATAATATCAACTAGACCACAAAGATTGATGGGCTGAACCCTCTTTTTCCATAATTTAAAGATAAAAAATTGATTAAACTTGGCTAAGGTCAAAAGGAAAAGGAAACTACAAAGAAAATACCTGTATAGAAAGTAGGAATATGTATTGCCGAACATTTTCTTAAAAATTGCACAATATTTTTAGAAAAATGAAATCAAAGCCGTTGCAGAACCAGGTGACGGTGAAAGAAAATGAGAAATTCAGAAACGAAGATGGGATTCAAAAAATAGAATAACAACAGGGAGAATATGAAACCAACCTCAACTCCCGTCTCAAGAATGTGAGCAATCTTAAGCCTCAAATTTAATGCTCCATGATGCATATCATTTAGGAGAAGTTCCAGTATTTTATCCTTGTTTATTTTCCATAAGAAATAATTATCCTGTCCACTTCTTCCAGTTCCCTGTGCTATGACTTTCTGCAAAGACATCAACGGTATCATAACTCCGAAACTGCAGATGTAAGAAAATCAATGACCCACAACTTTGTTCCAGTGAAGCAGCTTGAAATTGCCTCAAATACAGATGAGGTACAAGATTGTGTAATTATAATAACCCTAGAAGATAAGCAATTTTCTGATGGAAGGCATAATCAACACACATTTAAATATGATACAATTTAAGCAAAGGGATGCTCTAAACAAAAAATATGAGCATTGAAATTCATTGTGGGTTGACAAAAATATTAAGGCAAGTGCCGTGCATGTTCCCCAGCTTTTACAAAGTAGATTGGCACATTTCAAGGTAAATACAACTGGAACCAAATTCCAACAAAAAAAATGCATATATTTGGTATCTCAAATAGACTCAATAGTAGCACGAAGAAATTTGAGAAATAGACAAATAACAGATATGCACTTTACCTCCATGATAAGATACTCATCCTTCCAAAGCTTGTATAAAAGTCCCTGGACTTCTTTCTTCTCAATAAATGTGATCTCTGCAATCTGTATAATGGGAGAGATCAAGGACATAAAAAAACAGTTTCAACAAGGAACAGTTTCCTTTTACCCCCCTTCAACTAAAAACTTGTTTCCACATTTAATTCTAAATTGTAAAAATATTCATTTGCCTGCCCGAATTTGTCACTTAACTCCTTCAGTTTGTTTTAGTCAATTTTTGCTATTACAATTCTTTTAATTATTAAATGACATTTATACTTTTACTTTTACACTTCAGCTTCATATTTTATCTGCTCACTCACCTTTTGAGAGGGTTGTGCCTCCTTCACGTCGACGCAGTTGATAGGGGCAGGAGGCGCCCCCTCTAATTGATTGAGATGTACTAAGTTATTTTAAAATCCTAATGAAATTATACATGTAACATCCTAGCCCATCAAGATATTGTTTGTGTTGGGGTCTAAAGGTGGCTCCCATCATGCACTCATGATAGCACTTAGCCCCTCACGATTTTCTAACGCATTTTAACTTGTATCAGAGTGGCGCAATGGCCTATTCCCCTTAGGGACTCAATATTTGTCGAGATATCATCCGCTTTGAGTTTTAGAAGTGGCTCCCATTGTGCACTCACGATGTAGCACTTAGCCCTTACGGTTTTCTAATGCGTCTTGACGAGTCCATGACATGTCCACATATATATCAAACATCTCTCCCATAACTTGTCCATATGAGACTAATCCAAGGCATGCCTCTTGCATCCTTCCCCTCCTTAGGGGACTCAACGTCCAAGTTGAGTGATCTCCCACCATGGCACAGAGGCCCCACACAACTGATACCACATGTAACATCCTGGCCTGCCAAGATATTGTTCGCTTTGTACCTTGGCCTACACGACTTTGAAACGCATCTTTGGTAAAACCGTTGACAAGATATTGTTCGCTTTCCTACCCTCACAATTTTACGCGTCTTGACTAGTCCAAGACATGTCCACATTTATTCCCATATGGACAAGTCACAGGAGGGATGCTAGGTATATATGGGAACATGGTCTTGACAAGGGCGTGTCATGTTTTGATAAAACCGTGCGGGCTAAGGCATAGAGCGGACAATATCACGTCTTAGTCAGGGATATTACATGTGGTATAAACCGCTCCGCGTGGACATTTGTGCCATGGTGGGGTGCGACCACTCAACGAGGCGATGAGTCCCCTAAGGGGGGGAAGGGTGCATGAGGCATACCTTGGGTTAGTCTCACATCGACAAGTCACGGGAGGGACGTAGGGCATATATGGGAACATGGCCTTGACAAGGCGTGACCCGTTTTGATAACGTGCGGACTAAGGCCTAAAACAGACAATATCACATCTTGATCAGAGATGTCACAATCCGCTTATGAGAACAGGCTAAGGGCAATAATCATTCATCAAGTCTAAGTTCCAAAAGAGCCATATAAAAGTATTTATAAGGTTCTAAAAATTATGTGTACCAAATAATTAGGAAACTCAATAAAAGGTAAACTAATATAAGGAGAGACCCTAAAGGGCTCATCACTAGACTAAATAGACTAAAGATCAGATGGCCATAACTAAAGTTCAATGACACAAGGCATAAGGTCCATAAAACTATTATTGTTATGCATTGCTTATTCTCCTCTAGGAAACAAAGGAAGTGGTTCATTTTGCCTGATGACGAGGGGCGCTAGGAAGTAGGGGGGAAGGGATGTCCAGCCTCCAAGCAACCTCCAGGTAGGGCATGGTGAGGAGGAGCATCACTTCCTCTTTTTAAAAAATATTAAGTTCTATGTAGCAGACTTTGAGTTGTAGAATATACTAAAGGGAACATGTGCCTCTTACACTAAAAAAATTAAAAATAACAAAAAACTCTAAGAAGTTCAAACAAAAGTAGTATCAGAACAAGTTCAAGGGAGCCAAATGGATAGTTCTATAACCTAAGGTTAGATGGAAAGAATTTAATAATTGAAGGGGGCAAACGCATAACCATTTAAAGCTCGCACATAATTTTCTACATTTGTCAAATTATTCTAGTTGCCAATAATCTTCTGAATAATTAGTATGTGCTTTGATTTAAATTCAAGGGTTATAAGTTATCAGGACAAGTTCAGGGGAGCCAAATGGATAGTTCTATAACCTAAGGTTAGATGGAAAGAATTTAATAATTGAAAGAGGCAAACACATAATCCTTTAAAGCTCACACATCATTTCTATATTTGTCAAATAACTCTAGTTGCCAATAATCTTCTGAATAATTAGTATGTGCTTTGATTTAAATTCACGGGTTATAAGGTGCTTCACATACATGTGGAGCACTTATGCTTTGCATAGTATTTTCTTGATTTTCAATCATTTCAATTCAACTTAACATGCATAATAGAATGCGAAATATATAAACTCCGCATTTCACATAGTCTGCTATTTTAGTACCCATTTGAATCTTATATTGAACAAAGTAAAAAACATGCTAGAGAGCAACAAAAACATTGATTATTTTACAAACCTCTTTAATACACATGCGTGAGAAACTTTTATGTAGATGGTCATGTGTCTATAGTTGATGAATCATTTATTATTGTGGGATTTGATTATTAACCATGAACTCTTGCAGACTATATAAATCTTCCTTGTCTTAATATTTTTTCAGCAAAATAATTTTGCAATTATGATACAAGTCTTTCTACACTTTTACAGTAACTTAGACATGCAAATGAATCCAGACTATATACATCCTTGAGAAACAGACTAGCTAAGAAGGAAAATTTGTTCCTTGCTCATTACAGTAAGATCTTCTGAAAACTCAAGCTATAAGACAGTACCCAAGGGCAAAATTGAATCTAAACGTTCAGGTATATTAAAGAGCTCAGAAAATCACATCAATTGGCAAAGTACTTGTAACCAATATGTAAAGATTAAACAATAAAAAGAATCCCCAAATTTGCAGGTGTATCTTATCCTGATGCCTATCTGAAACAAGAATAACTATAGAGCAGTTAACGTAAAGGAAAATAAGAAGATCTTCAGGATCGGCAAGTCTACAAAGAATAATGAAAAACTTTTTTTCAGTTGCAAATCATTACCTGATCTGTCTCAACAGGATGACCTCTATAACTCAAACATCTGAATATTCTATAAGCCTCTTTTCCATATTTTGCTTGGACATGTAACTCTACCTAGAAGGAAAAGGGTAAATATTAAATGTGCTAATCAGGAGCAATCTAGTTGCTTATGATCACATTTCAGAGATATCTAAACATTTATACCTCATCAATCCTACAAGCTTCAATGGTTTCTTTCAAATCTGCAAGAGTAGCACAAATTTGTCATACAAGACTAAGAAGTTATATAACAGCACATCATAATTGCCTACCTATTTGATATAAAGATTCTGAATTGCTGGAGGTTGAACGGCACTGAAGCTGGTCAAGAATAGACCTAACATGATCTAAAGTCATTGATAAACCTGCAGGTTTGCTTCTTAAGCCTTCTAAAATCATGTCCATAGATGATGTCACTACAAAGGTAAAGAAGAAGGTGTTGATATCATATAATAGTTAACTTAAAATGTAAATGAAAATATTTAGGATAAGTGAGAAATATAGAAGTTTCCACAATGAGTGAAATGAGCATTATCTAGACGATACATACATTATTCCAATAACACAATATTTCTTGATCTACATTTTAAGTAATGTACCACAACATGAAATTAAACAAAGAGCACTTCTATAGCGTCCTAATTATCCTCCTAAAAATCCTCTTAACCCCTCACAATGGCATCACTTGTAATTTATTGAATTTTTAGGGGCAATTAAATTATGTGAGTATTAGGAGGATTTTTTAGGAGGATGAGTTAGGAGGATTTAGATTTTTCCTAAAACAAAATATCTACTACAGATCATCAACTAATAGTTAAAATGAAATGAACCAAACCATGGAAAGTTACCAGAATTCATGTCCTTTGCGTTTTCTTGACCACTTGACTCTATCATTGACTCCAAAAGTGCACCAGAGTCATTACCCAACCTTGAGGAAACACTTGCAACACAAGCCTAAGGTTTATGATAGCAGGGATGAGAGGCATGAAAACAATCATATGTTAGAAAAGGTTTATAATAGCAGAAGTACTGAATACCAAATGACAAATAACGCCAGAGAGAGATAAAAAGCAGGCATCATATTTTTTTGAGAAATATTCCTGTAGTTCACTGGCAATTCATATTGTTCTATAATTCGCTCAGACTGAAAAGAAAGAAATAAGATAGAAAAATCTTTCCTAACTATATACCTTTTTCTTAAGACAATATATAAATTTGTCAAAATTTGCCCGCCAAAGGATCTCATTCTCAGTAATAGTAGTGTGAACATCCTGATCCTTTTCCAAATCTTCATGTTTGCGCTGTACGAGTGTTGAAGAATAAAGATAACAAAAAGATCAGTAGGACAATGCACACCATCAGAAGAAAGAAAAAAAGTGGCTTATCAAACTTGGATCCTACAAATCAAGATCTTATGAACAAATTTGGATGACCGTACACATTCATCCTTTCTCCCCTCGAAGTAAGGAAGACAAATCAGGATGGTGCAATGCCAAAATGAAACATTATCTCCGCCAAATTTAGAAAAGTGTAACGAGGAAATTTGATGTTGCAAAGAAAGAAACAACAATAATATAAATGGATTTCATGCATAACATGTTACTCTGTAGTGTGCATCTGAGCCATCAGATTCGACAAATTACATGTAATTTGTGAAATTGTATGGCTCAAAATCACACAATTCATGTGGCGCACTGCACACTTCCAGAATTTGTCGTATGTGTACCACAATATTCTTAACAGACAAATTTGCTACAAGATGCACACTGGGATTACCACAATAAATTGTTTCACAGAAGCACAAAAAACAACCTTATCACCAGCAGACAGATCTGAATTATGATCCACAGTTTTTACATCTATTCCAGCATCAGAAATTCCACAAAACCTTTCTGCATCAGATAGTGTTGCAGCTATCATAGCTTGTTTTTCCAAAGAAAAAACTTCTTCTCTAGCCTGCAAAAAAATTGCGCCACAAATCATTGACAAATAATAGAAAATATCAATAATAAGAAGAATAATACAGCCAACAATCATAGTCCTAACGAGGAAAAGGTAATTATGTTAACGTAAAATAAATGTTAACTCCGAAAACTACATAGGATATTAAATCATATTGATATCTTAAAGTAGCACATACAGGTTGAAAATAAGAGCAAATCTAGAAGAAGCATGCATATGTGTGTTCCGGTCTGCAGTTTTGTGATGGTCATCAGATTGATTAGCAAGAAATCAAGAAAGAGATATCACAACCTATGGAGATCAAATTGAACCAAGTTAACATATACAACATTGAGAAAAGAACCAGTGAAGTAAAAAAGATATCCTCTAGCTAAATATTTTTGTTTATGTTTGTCTTTTTTTTTCCTTTACTTTTTTCTATGAATAACTGTCACATTTTCTAACACATAAATATGCTATCTTTGCCACTTCCCTATCTACCCAAAAGCTTGTAGATCATCACCACATTTTATTTAATTTTGACTATTGTTCAACAATTAAAATTTCTCTCGTGATTTGTCAGGTTGTGCCTCTGGCGCCGTTACACTTTCTCGAAAAGAAAAGTCTCTCTTGTGATTAGACCTATTTTGTGCAAAGGTTAACATTGATAATCCATCAGAATATCAATTATTCAACTGAAACTAATGTGAAAAAAAATGCTTTTATGAAGCTAGGAAACCAAAAAGAAAAAGAGTTATCATTAATCCATATGATATCTTTAGCTTTGCTCGTTCCTAAGGGGTCTCGAAAATACATATAAGCATGCAATTAAAATTAGCAATGACAACAAATTGCAACAAGTGAAATCTTGCACCTGAACCAAATAAACCAAAAAGGAAAAAAGGGACACTTGAGCTTACCTTCACACTACGCCTCCTTGCTGACATAGCCACTTCTTCCGAAGGTGCAAGAAAGGGTTCAGGTTTGGGACAACGTTCAATATAACGTTGTTGCACAAGTTTGTTAAAATTCGCAAGCAGACGTTCACGTACTGATGAACTGCCTAAGGCAAAAATGCTATTAGCACGAAAGATCAGAAAGCAAGAAAAATCACGATATACGACTGAATCCATTCAGAGGCATAAAACAGCTAAGAAGAACTCAACATGGAAACCCCTTTTGAAGCCGCAGTCTTTGTCAGTTTTGAAGCAACAGTTTCTACTAGTTTATTGAAAGTTAGCCTCCCATGCCGAAGTAATCCGTCAAGAAGAGTTTCAAACTGCAGAAGTACAGAAGAAAAGCTCTCACAGTTTACATCGTGGAACTTAATTTGTAATCCATATTTTGGACCATGCAATGATCATCACAAAAAGAAACAGTACAGGATTCTGAATTAAGTTAAAAAATCTCATAATTTATTAGAGCAATTTGATTACAGGTTTAATAAATTCTCTAAAATGGTTTCCTATGCTGAAGTAAGCCATCGAGAACAGTTTTTTAAGAGGACTTCAGATTACAATAACACAAAAATCTCACTGATTGCCTCATGGATTTTAATCGTAATGGGTGTATCAGAACATGTTAAACTCATCACCAGACAAATAATACAGGCTTCTGAACCAAGTTAAAAAAAATTCAAAAAGAGTTTCACACTACACTAGGACAGAAAATATTTCACTGATTATCCACATATTAGAGCATGCAACATCACAAGACAAATCATACAGGATTCCGAACTAAGTTTAAAAAAGTCACAAATTTTATTACAGCAATTTAATTCCAGGTTAAATTAATCCCCTAAAATTTTGGACGGAGCAAGTATATATCTATTTGGCTTATAATCTAAACGCGACATTTGCAAAATCATTGGGAAGACCAAGGGAAAATCCAACACCACTAACCTCAGCGCCAAGATCGGCCTTAACGATGGCAAGGAACTTACAGAAGCGCATACGATGAAGTATGTTGTCGAACAGAGCCACGTACTGCGTCACCGTCTTCGTCACACCTGCCAGCCCACCAGCTGTTCGATGCAATTACAAAAGGATCAAAGGTTAGAGACACGCCCAATTTCTCCGATCGCCAAAGCAACAGACGAATGCAGGACAAGGAGACGTAACCAGATCTTGGTACGGAGAAGGCCTGGACGCAGTTGTGCTGGACAAGGACGAGGAGGCAATTCTTGACCTGTGCGGTGGAGAACTCGGTGAAGCGGACGACCTCCGCGAGGGAGAGCGTGCCGTGACGGAGGAGGCAATCGCATACCTTCTGCACGCGAGCAAAAACGAGGGAGAGGGATGTTAAGAGAGAGAGAGAGAGAGAGAGAGAGAGATGGCGAGTAAATTACGGCGACGGGGTTGCCGAAGTGGTCGGCGACGAGCCTGACGGCGAGACCGACGCCGTGTTGGCCGACCATTGTGTCTTCTTTCGGGTGTTCGACGGGAAAGTGGCGGAACCGCGGCGGATCGACAAATCTGGCCAGGGAAGAGGGTTTAGGAGGTTTAAAACCCTGGAGCCATTTTTTCTCTAAAACCAACTCCTTCCTTAAAAAATCTTCTAAATTGTAATTAATTTCATATTTAAACTCTTAAGTATAAAATTATATTTTTGTTATTTAAATTTGTCCATGTTTGATAAGGTTAAGTTTGCTTATATTTTCTATTGACTTTTTAGTTATTATAAAGAGTTGTTTCTCTAAACATCTCTCGATTATATTTTTTTCCACGTCTAATTTTAAATTATAAATTTATCAATTTTAATCTTTAAATTAATTTCGATTTGTCAATCTAATTTTTTTTTAATTTTCATCCAAAATTTTGTTATTTTTATTTGGCAACTTTGATTTGTTAATTCTTCTAATGATCTTGCCCTTGAACTAAAATAGTTGATTAACTGAAATTAACACCGAACTAAAGAATATTAATATTTATTGTGCAAAAGTTAAATTACTGGCTATTCCAGAAATCCCTTTTCTCTCGCACATTATTTTCTTTCTTAATCATGAGACTCAAATAAGGCTGCCATGGGGAATAATTCAACATGTTAAAGATGGTACATGTAATAGCAATGTGCCAAGATCAGGCTCACATCAAGTCCAACATGTCGTCACTCGTTGCATATCTCGAACATTGCAAGTATATACAGTTGATTAGGTAATATATGCACAATAGACTTTCATATACCCAGTTGGCCAGTTCAATCATAACTGGTCTTAAATATTTTATGCCTTTAAAACTATGAAATTAATTTGTCTTAGAAAAAGCTTTCTCAATATTAATCCCAAGTATTGAGAAGCTCAATTGTAAAACAATTCAGTTTCAAATCTGGCTACTTCGGAAAAATATCCGTTGGTCATAATTAATCTATTTTAATTATTTTATTAATCTAACTATCATAATTTTTTGTTGTTATAAATTATTTTAAATGATCGAATTAGTCGTATTCTTTTTCGATTGCATACATGATCACTTAATTAATCAAATCAGAGAATATAAGTACTATGCTGTTCTACACCTTCATTTACCTCCCAATTCCTAACTAAATACATGATGAATGTTTAAAAATAAATCTCCAATTCTGAACCGACCGAGCCTCAAAACTTAGGAAATCCAAGCTGCCAAACAGGCTTCACTTTCCTTAACATATATAACCCTAATAGTTGTTTTGATTTTTTAATTGAAAAGAAATATATGGTAAGGCGATGATTAATCTTATATGAAAAAACAACTCATTATTGTAGGGGAAAAACAAGATTTTCTTTGGCTAAATAATTTTTGCTATCCAATCTTTAAAATTTAATGATTTGAATGATGCAATAATTAATGTGTCGCGAGTACACTGTGCATTCCAACCGCTCAGCACCAATTTAAAATGCACTGAACATGAAATAACCTTACGTTTGTTTGAAGAGAGGAAAAGGAGATAACAACAACAACAAAGGACAGAATAAAAATTAATTTCAAAATAAATCAATAGCTTTTCCCTCATAATTAATTAAAATTATTTACTTCAATGAATATTTTTTTACCCTCTTTTCTATCACCTATACTTTCCACTTCCGCCTAAACAGTCTTAGCAACCATATGCCCACTAGTGGCAACACTACAATGTCTCACAATGAACTTCCAAGTCTTGTTGCTATTTTTTTCTCAACTGTTGTTATATATATA
>LTAE01010804.1:0-16234 GCA_001647135.1 Pontederia paniculata
GTCGTCCTCTCTTCAACATCGGACGACCTCTCCTTCCCTTAGCCAACGCACCTCTTCGGTTGTCTCCTCACGGGGCGTCCACTTCTCCTTGGACCGCTCGTTATTCATCTCCTTTTCTATAAGTGTGAAACCATCGGTCTCCCACTGTTCTTCATCGGGTGACCTCTCCAGTTCAGCCTTTGTCCTTGGTCGCCCTCTCAATATCTTCAGTCGACCGTTCAGTCTTTGATTTCACTTCTTAGACCTTTGCCTCCAACATTGGTCGACGACTTCATATGCTTTGGATGACCACTGCACACATAGGGTTCTTCCGATATGTCCTTCTATGTGCATAGGTCGTCAGTTCTTTAACTTTGGTCGAACTATCATTCTCTGATAATGAGTATCCTGTCTTTCAAAAATCATTTCAACAAGTTTATCGGTCTGAACTAAGTTCCCTCACAAATTTATGATCATCAAAATAATCTCGGGATCCTAGATTCAACATCGAGTACGGGCCGCGTCGACGGACGACGCGAGGAAAGGTAATATTATAAACATCTAAAATGGACCGCGTGTCAATTTGACACGACCCGTGTGCCACGGGAAAACGACCACGTCAACCTTGACGTGGCTGCTTCGACCAGAATAAACACACCCTAAGGAAGTAGATCGTGTGCCTTTGGGACATTGTTTGTGTCCTAGGGATATTTTATAATAAAGAAGAAGAACGGGTCGTGTCATTCTCCGACGTGATTCATGTTTCCAAAGAAAATAATAGAATGAACCCTGCAAAGAAAACGGTCCGTGTCATCATGAACACGGTCAGTGTTCCCACCCGTAATGTCTCTTTCCCTGAAATGGTCATGTTCTCTTGAACACCGCCTAATCCGATACCCAACACGAGTCGTGTCGACATTGACGCAAGTCATTT
Organism: Pontederia paniculata; assembly: GCA_001647135.1. Lineage (NCBI taxonomy): Eukaryota > Viridiplantae > Streptophyta > Magnoliopsida > Commelinales > Pontederiaceae > Pontederia > Pontederia paniculata. The sequence continues at coordinate 914 of LTAE01010804.1, forward strand.
CCTTGGATGCATGATGCCTATTTGTATGATTGTTTGAACTTGATTGACGTAGGCCTAGTGCACTTTCACGTAAACATAGTTTTATAGGTAATTGAAAGATAAAAAATATAAATGTTTGTGATTGAAATTATGCATAAAGAGGAAGGCCCCGGCGGACTTGGAGAATAGACTTTAATTCTATAAGGTGTTCTCTCATGTGTTTAGTGGGAACAGGCTTTAATCCTATAAGGGTTATCGGTGTTCTAAGTTATTATAAGAGGGCAGGCTTTAATCCTATAAGGGTTATTGGTGTCCTCGATTATTGATAGGGAGAGTAGGCTTTAATCCCCGAGGGGTTATTGATGTTCTCTCCTGATTAATTGTTATTGTTATTGATGGGTCTCAGGTTGACCCATGACCTAGCTAGCCATATTGGCCCCGGATCGCTGGAATCTTCATGTATTGGTAATCGCTCATTATTGATTGAACTAAAAGATATTACCCAAGATGAATGGAAATTGTATAATAAATTAGGCTTGAACATATTGATATTGTACGCCATGAGAGTTGGGTGTAATTAATGTTCTTGCCGTTGTTACTGAAACATGAAAGAATTGATGGTAATGGACTTGTATCAATGAAAGAAAGAGGTAAAAAAAAGTTAATGAAAAGGTAACATACTTGAAAGGAAAGTTAATATTTATAAAGATGATTGTATGATAGAAAATGTTTTCCTTTACTTATATCTTAATATATGTTTTACCTTATTGAGTTATTATCTTATACATATTCGGCTTCATAACTCATGGGAGGATTATCTTTCCTACATTTTGATTCTGCAAACAAATAAGTATAAATAGATGATCATTGCGCAGCGGTAGCATGATGATGTTCGTGATGGATGGCTTGCACATTGCATAGGTTCTGGTTATAGGTCGAGTAATGGCTTCCGCGTTGACATGTACATAGTGTTGACCAGTGGATTGGTATAAGTTAGGTCAAAGAAGTAATGTCATAGCATCTCCTGGTTTGTATTCTGCCAGGTGGCGTGGTATGGATTTGGGGGCATTAAAGTAAGGTATTACAGCTAACGGGAGACACTTCTTAGCTTTCTCCAAATAGATAGAGTCCATGTGCAAGCATCACGAAGAGTTACGGCGCCATCAAGAAAGATATAGGTTAAGTCCTAAGAAGGTTATGATGAATTTAATTATTGGGTGATCTAAATGATGATAAGAAGTTTGGAATAATTTTTGGATTTCAATTACTGGGTGATCTAAATGATGAGGTTTAGTCATTGATATGAAATTGTCCCATTGAATATTATAGCATGATCCTTAAGGAGGTTATTTAGGGGTAGTATAAATCAAGGAAGCTCTGAGGATGACACTATTATAGGGATCTTTTGATATATGTAGTAAAAATAATATATTGAGACTACAACATTTGGATGATCAAATGAGGATTGGATTCAATAATTGAAGAATTTTCGAGGATGAACTTGATGAATATGCACTTCAAGGAGTCTAGATAAATGTTCTTTTTGAGGTTATGACCATGATCATGATTGAAAGATTGACCAAATTAGTACCAATTAAATAATGTCATGATGATTAAGATATAGAGGACATTGACATCATTAATGAATTATTGGGTTGTCTTGATATTGATTGATTGAAGATAGGAAACAAATATGAAATTTTAATTAATTTAGATGACATGCCCAAATTCGAGGACGAATTTATTTTTAAGGAGGTTATTATGTAACACCTCAGATTTTGAAAAAAAATAAAAAAAATAAAGGAAAATATGATAAGATAAGAAAATATATAATTGGTTATGATTAGGAAAAAGAGTTCGAATTGATGTCAAATTGTTATAGTAATATTTTCTTATCAATTTAATATCCCTAGTCCTATACAGATAAATATTTGAGGGACTCCTAAATATATGAAAGATTATCTTATAGAATTATAATTACATATAAAGTAATAGTTTCAATCGCATTCGAACTTCGTCTAAGGGTGAATTCCCTTCCCTATAAATATGACGCAACCCATTCTCTCATCCCACAATTTTTCTTTCTCAAACCCAAGGCATCTCAAACCCAGGCATCAAAAGTTCTCTTTGTACCTCTCTCTCTCTCTCTCTCTCTCTCTCTCTCTCTCTCCCTCCCGNTTGTTCCATTTTGTGCTGCACTTGCATCTCTGTTTGCGGTATTTAACTTTAACTGGTTTGAGTTTCAATTATGGGTCTTGAAAAGTGGGATTGAAATGTGAGTTTTGCATTATATTCCCAATATATCATGAGAGATTGTTTGTGAACATCAAAGGATTCTCGGGGTAAGGTGGTGAAAGCAAATACTTTGTGAAAATGTTGATATTGTGATATATTCTTCCAAGCTATGAGGCTGTCGATGATTCATATATATATATATGATAGAGTAAAAGAATAATTGGAAGGAAATAATGATTTTATGTGTAATCGAAAACCGAACACCGATCGTGTTCCTCATGACACGGTATGTGTCTTCCAAAGACGATGTGAGACACGTCGAGTACGGGCCGTGTCGATGGACGACGCGAGGAAAGATAATATTATAATCATCTAGAATGGACCGCGTAACAATCTGACACAGTCCATGTGCCATGGGAGAACGACCACGTCAACCTTGACGCGGCTGCTTCGACCAGAATAAACACACCTTAAGGAAACAGATTGTGTGCCTTTGTGATGTTGTCTGTGTCCTAGGGCTATTTTATAATAAAGAAGAAGAACTGGGTCATGTCATTCTTTGACGTGATTCATGTTTTCCAAAGAAAATAATAGAATGGACCCTGTAAAGAAAATAGTTTGTGTCATCATGAATACGGTCCGTGTTCCCACCTGTAATGTCTTTTTCCTTGAAACGGTCATGTTCACTTGAACACCGCCTAATCCGGTACCCAACATGGACCGTGTCCCGAGATGCATGATGCCTATTTGTATGACTGTTTGAACTTGATTGAGGTAGGCCTAGTGCACTTTCACGTAAACTAGTTTTATAGGTAATTGAAAGGTAAAAGATGTAAATGTTTGTGATTGAAATTATGCATGATGAGGAAGGCCCCAATGGACTTGGAGAACAGGATTTAATTCTATAAGGATTATTGGTGTTCTCCCATGTGTTTATTGAGAACAGGCTTTAATCCTATAAGGGTTATCGGTGTTCTGATTTATTGTAAGAGGACAGACTTCAATCCTATAAGGATTATAGTTGTCCTCGGTTATTGATAGGGAGAGTAGGCTTTAATCCCTTGAGGGTTATTAGTGCTCTCTCCTGGTTTAATTGTTATTGTTATTGATTGGTCTCGGGTTGACCCATGGCCTAGCTAGCCATATTGACCCTGGATCGTCGGAATCTTCATGTATTGGTAATTGTTGATTATTGATTGAACTAAAAGATGTTATCCAAGATGAATGAAAATTGTATAATGAATTGGGCCTGAACATATTGATATATTGTATACCATGAGAGTTAGGTGTAAGTGATGTTCTTTCCATTGTTACTGAGAGATTAAAGAATTGATGTTGATGGACTTATATCAATGAAAGAAAGAGGTAAAACAAAGTTAATGAAAGGTAACGTACTTGAAAGGAAAGTTAATGTTTATAAAGATGATTGTATGATGGAAAATATTCTCATTTACTTATATCTTAAGATATGTTTTACTCTATTGAATTATTTTTCTATACATATTGGACTTCATAGCTCATGGGAGAATTGTCTTTTCTGCATTTTGATACTGTAGGAAAATATGTATAAATAGATGATGATTGCGCAGCGGTAGCATAATGATGTTCATGATGGATGGCTTGCACATGGCATTGGTCCTGGTTATAGGTCGAGTAATGACTTTCGCATTGACATGTACATAGTGTTGACCAGTGGATTGGTCAAAATTAGGTCAAAGAAGTAATGTCGTATCGTCTCCAAGTTTATATTCTGCCAGGTGACGGGATATGGATTTGGGACATTACAATTTAATTTTAGAGGCTCATGTAATAATAGTTTTTAGTTATAAAAGTTAAAGTTGGTTTTATTTTATCGACATTGGCCCTTGCTTTCTACAAATTTTGTTTATAGTCAAAGTCGAAGTAGTATTTAAATTTGATAGCGCCTCTCATAGTGCATCAATGCCTTGTGGCAAAAGTGTAATTTTGGTGGTGTTACACCATATCTCTCGAACCTTCCTTGCAATGGAGGTTAAAATTTCTTTTTTTAAGTTTTTTTTTTATTATACCATGCAATGAGTATGACAAACCGCAAAATGTTCTCATCATCAATGCATTTGAAACTCATTGAGTATCAAAAAAAATCTTAAACAACTATTTATAAGAAAGTCGCACCTCGATATTTTCAAATAACATATAATGTTATCAACATAGTACATTAACAGGCATTGCACATTCTCAATCCATATAAACCTTATCATTTCACATGAAAACAAAATAATGTAATTACGAGTTCACTTACATCTTTTGATTAGTATTAGTATATTCTCCTTTGTCATACTTCCAGTATCATGAAATGTAATTTCAATCCCTTTTAATGTCACAATAATTATTTTGTGATTTAGTTTATCATGTTTGACATTGCAAAACATATACTAACTATAATTATCTATTATTACAAAGTAATATTAGATAATAATATCTTTTCATAAAGATAACTTTGGTGAAAATCAAACATAATAGATAGAAGTTTTAATGCCACCCAATGTGAAACATTTTACCCCCTTTTAATACAATATGTGCCATATATAATATGTCATGTATTTACTTAAAAATATGCTCACATACAAAAAAGTTTGATCTCAGACCATCAGAATTAATTCTAGAGTAATTTGCTACAGTAACTTATTGTAGTGATAAATCAATGGTAAAGTGATTCTATATAATATTTAATGTTACAAATAATTATTTAAATTCCATCAACATGTCTACTCAATTTCTTTTCCTACATAATTCCAAATATATATATATTTATATATATATATATATATATATATAATTAAGTCTTCACTTTAGTTCATTCCAATATTCTCCTAACACATGAACCGAAAATTTGAATATCTTAAGTCTCAAATCTTATCTCCACATAAAAAAAATTAAGATCCATGAATCATGGTGACAAGTCCTGTAAATATGAATATTATTTTAACAAGGATTTATATGTATTATGTATGTATGCATGTATATTTTACAGTTAGTACCCATAAATATTAAAGCTTCCTTCTAAGTTTATAAACGATAAATGAGCAAAGTAATACAAGTATATTATCTATCTTATCTCAACTAGATTATTGTTTTTTTCCTCCCAAATATTATCGAAATTCTAAATATCATTTGTTTATTTGAACATTTGAGAGATTTCATAGTTTAGGTTTTATACTCCTTTTTTATAAAGTTTCCAAAAGAAAAAACAAAGAAGGATGAAAAAAATGTCCCGAGTAAAGATCACTTATGTTGCTTTTCATCAGTGGGTTAACAGTTCATCTCTCAGTCACCAAATGTGATCTTAGATTTGGAACATAGATTTGATTTGACAGGAAAAAGAGTGTGGGGGCAGTGAGACATCTCTCAACTTGAGTACCGAAATGTCTCGAATTAGAATCCCACCACTAAGACTTAGGCACCCTTTATTTTCAACATTTTCTTTTCATGTATTAGGTCATGAGCCTTTCTTTGTAATCGAAAAAAATAAATATGATTTGACATGATGAAGGAATTACAATTAAGAGAGTGAGACATGTCTGATTATTGTTTGCATGCTAAAGTTCTTGGTTACTCTTAACTTAATTTTCATGAAATTGTTAATGAAATTATTAAAACTCCGCCTATGTTTATAGTTGGTCTCAAGTCCGGATAAAGAAGAAGGATTGTGTTAGGTCTCGACACTCAATGTGAAATCCCATCGAATCTCATGAACATGGATCAACGAGAAAATTGCATTGTTGTTGTTGTCGTCGTCGTTATTGTTAATGTAATCGTTAAGAAATTAAATGTGAGGAATATAGGATGTTTTGATGTGGAATACTCCATAATCGATTTTCGCATAATTCAACTAGAGCATCCAGAAAATTGATATAAGGATATAAGGTTCACCTGTGGAGACTGTCTACAAACCCATTTGGAGGAACCTCAAAATTTATGCCTCATTGCTCCAATTCATGCTCAATCAAATGTTGTATGTTCCCAGAAGTAGAGGACCCGAGATAAATGAACTATGGCCAAGAAAAACTTTTAAGATGGATGAGGTGACACAGGCGGACAGTGAAACATACAACTAATGTAATATTGTAACACGAAATATACCAAGGGTATACCAGTGAGATCCCTAAGGGAACTGCGATTCATATGTATAGACAAAAAACTAGAAGAGACCTACAAATAATGTGCACCAAGTTGCCCATACATACTCTATGCTCAGAGGCATGTACGCAGTTGAAGGTGTATTTCAACTTCCCTTTGGCTTCTGATTATTTCCTATTCCATGTGACTACTCTCCCGAGAGGCATGTTTTCACATGATTCCGGGAGATGATAAATTGTATAGAATTTGTTTCTCACCATAGGGGAATGATGGCCACAAAATGCAACATTTATCCAGGAAATAAAGTTGAGACCATGATGGAAATTGGTGTTTCTGGTGCATTCCTCAGCTGAGCTCTGGATTATATTGGCCTTCTTCCTAAACGCATGGGATGACATGTTTGAGTGCCTGAAAATATTCCTTCTAATCATATGTACTGTCAAAGCTACCTGGAGCATTTGAACGCCTTCTCTCTCTCCAATTTTCACCCCATACTTTGGCCTCTGCAATAGCACGCTCTCGAATGAGATCACGGTTGATGTTCCTTGGAGAGTCTCTGGCCCTCCCCACATGGATTGGGCTATCCACTTGAGACTCACTCTCCGTCTCCAATCCCCACTTCCGACCAGAGCCACCACCAGAACCACCTCTGCTGATATCTGCACCTGTGCCTGCACTCTTCATTGGATCCCTGTGTCTGAAGTCGGGAGAATTTCTATGAGGTGAATCGACAGCATATTGATGGTCAGAGCCACTTCTAGTCCTTGGGGTGGATGATCCAACCCTATTATTCCTTTCGGCAACTGCATTTGGATCATAAGTTTGTGAAGCTAAATATGAAAGTGCTGTTACGACATCCCCTATGAGAGGTCTGGTTGCTGCTTGTTCCTGCAAGCACATTGCTGCAACTGCCAGAGCTTGATATAGGCCTCTCATTGGATAATGACCCTGCAGTAGTGGATCAGCCATCTTGGGAAACTTCCTTCTGTCTTTGAACAATGGTCGAGCCTGTGAAGAAGATCAACAAGAGAGAATGTGTTACAGCATGAAATGATGTTTGGAATGTGAAAATAAGATCAGGACTGAGACCTAGTAGCGGATGACTGAATCCTACTCTTCTGGAGGGACTAAATCCTACTTCTAGTATCTAAAATAACAGATGAAGCTGAAGATCATATCAAGAGCATCATGCTTCCTACAAATTGGATAACTCCATTTGAAGGCTGAAAAGATGAAGTTGCATAAATTTTCAAATCATTTAAAATCATTTTGCTTATTGTATTAATAACTCAAGCATGCTAGATCGATCTTTAGGTTAGTGGAACCTAGATTCACTTGTTAGAGTGAAGGAGCAACATACCCATGCGACTAGATTTTGTTCCCCGGCAGGCCTGGTGTTATCAATAGCTTTACGTCCGGTAATTAATTCAAGAAAGACTACACCAAAGCTATAAACATCAGATTTTACTGTTAGCTGTCCAGTCATAGCATATTCAGGAGCACAGTAACCATAAGTTCCCATTACTCTTGTTGATACATGAGTCTTGTCACCAACAGGACCAAGCTTTGCAAGCCCAAAGTCTGACAACTTTGGGTGATACTCTTCACCAAGTAGTATATTTGATGATTTGAAATCTCGGTAAATAACTGGAGGATTGGCCTTATCATGTAGATATTCCAAACCTTTCGCTGCACCAGCTGCTATTTTCATTCGTGTGTTCCAATCCAAGGGTTCCTTGTCAGGAGGTAGATCTAGTATAAAAGGACAAACAAGCCATTTATCAGAGAAAACAACTGTAGACATCTACTTCATCACATAGAAGATTAAAGTTACAAAAATAAGCAGGTCGACACAATTCATTAATTTCTAACACAAAGAACAGTTGACCACACAGTCAATCCTACCAGATGAGCCAGAAAGAAGTTCTCGGTAACCTTTAGAATTGACATTCAAGAACTTGTTCGGAAATACCATATGAAAGGAGCATGGGAATTTGTTGCTAGGTATTTGACCAAATAGGATCATCCAGTTCCTAAAGAACCTAACACTAAAATACACCTAGAAGGGGATAGGGCTAAGCACAGCGACAAAGGTTTTCCATAAGATGTGAAGATGAAAACTATTAGCCCCACAGTGAGGCTTGTAAATAATTGATTGTCTGATAATGAGCAAGGAATATTCGCTTCACAGAATGCCCATTTAGCTGAAAAGGACTAGCAGCAACAGAAAGTAACCAATTCAAAACTACTTGCCATTAAATAGGTTGACAAGAAGAGACAGCAGGAAGTTCTCAGAACCAATGTGGACCATGCAATATGATTACGGGACGGGGATATAACATGCAAGAAACAAATAAGTTCTGAAGAAGGGATTACTATATGAAAAGTAGCACTATACTGTACACCTGAAACCAAACCTACTTTCACCCACCTTATGATGATGGTTTGAAGTGTTGACATAAAAGTTGTAAGTTCCATGAAATGGACCTCCAAGATAGTGGAAAAATGCAATGTGCAGTTTATGGACAATCTTTTCAGCAAAAATTTAGAAGCAACACATGTATTTGCATCAACAAACTACAATATTTTTATTCTTCGTAGGGAAACAAATGTCATGCAATCTTATAAATTATCAATAGAATACCATATAAAAAAAATCTGAAGAATGTTCTTTCTCAAAAAAAATCCAAAGAACTTGTATATGCTAGAAAGCAATATAACCAATGAACTTAAATGCCCAGCCAGAAAATACCATGCTTATTGCTTATATCATGTCTTGCACATAAACAAGTCATCAGTGCAAAAGAGCTTCTTCCTGTGCATGTAGATTTGCAATGATTTTTGTATTCAATTAAAATAAATAGAAAACAAATAGGCAACATCGCAACATATTTGATGAGTTACCCACTTATAGCATGATCTTTTTTTTGAGAAAACTTATAGCATGATCTAGGATCCTTGCAGCTTTTAAACTGTTCTCTTCATACTTAATAATAGGATGCTGTCTTAGGTGTCAACAACTAACCGGAATATCCACATTTTTATAGTCTAATCCTTGCTCAAGCTAGGGAATCTATTACAAAGCAATCCTTCAAAACTTGAGACATAAGACACTAAGCTATATGTCAAGTTGTATTGTTTGTTGCATTAGACACTTTGAATGTCAATTATCCCTCATGTCTAATGCTGCACGGAGAAAAACGGAGGATGCATGTGTAGCAAAACTGGCTAAGTTTTTGGCATATGCATTGACAAGAGAGAATTTTTCATGAACAAGCATAACCCCCTGCAACCAATTATGTTTCCATGAGTTGATCACTCAATCACTAAATTTGAACTAACACTTTTGGCATGAGAAGGAAAGAAATCTGAGAAACTACATTTCTCATACAGTACTTTGATTCCAGTTATTCTCTCATGCCCAACTCTAATGCTTCACTCTTACAAAAGGTCATGGGAATGTTTACGTTTTTTTCCTTCTTTGAACAGTTAAAAATATGAAATCCAAGATATAAAATGCATTCTGTAAGTGAATCACTTCTGAAATAAATTAACAGTACTACTTTCTGCATCTGCATATTGATAAATTGAAAAACAGTTGAGAATGGTAAAATGCCAACTAATCAAACATACAGTAAGATAGGGGACTGAATCTAACCGTGTAAATGATCTTCTAATGATCCCAACGGCATAAACTCATAGACAAGGAGGCGCTGATCACCATCAGCACAATAACCAATCAAATTAACAAGATTTGTATGATGTAAAAGGCTAAGCATTAGAACCTCAACCAGAAACTCTCTATTTCCTTGAAGGCCATTTCTGTCTAGTTGCTTAACAGCAACAACCTGTAAAAAATATAGATCATGTCGTACATCAGTATGTAGAAACAACTATTGAATACTTCATTTAGAGAAAATCCAATTTTCTGTTTTTCGTAGAAAAAAAAAGATGTTAATTGCATAACTGTCGGTAGCAACCTAAACAAACAACTCAAGAATGGGAATTTTTTATTTTGAAATTCATTTGAGTGGACATACTTGATAGAAAAGCTTTGCAGATAGATATGGCAGGTTTACAGAATAATGATTCGTCAAACACAAGAAGACAAAAAAGAGCTAACCTGTCGACTATCCAGTCTTCCTTTATATACACGACCAAAGCCACCTTCACCCAAAAGGCAATCTTGTCTAAAGTTCTTCGTGGCAGCAGCAAGCTCCCGGAAAGTAAATGTCTGTGCAGCTATATGCCCAGAATTTCCTTCCTTTGGCATGGATCCTTCCTTTTTGGAGTCTGAAACATTTCTAGTCTTTAATTTATCTTGCATGACGAGTAAGCAGAGATGATAACAAAAATTCATTCAGAATGATATAAAATAGGAATCTTCTACTGAGCTAATTTTTTTGCATCCGAAACACAAATAAGATGTAAAATTGACTTTAACTGTAAAATGCTTATGAGTCTCATTCTACGAGATGTTCTTTGCACTCAAAACTACGAGATGTTCTTTGCACTCGAAACAAAATAAGATGTAAATTTAACTTTAATTGAAATCAAGAAAATAAGAGAAAAGATTGGTGTTCCAATCTCAAGTAAGTAAGAGTGAGTGGGACATACTGGCAATGCTCCTCCGTAGAACACATAATACCAGGTATATGGAGATTACTTAAAACCAGTCTACTTTAGTTATGCTAATCAGCTAAAATGTCTTTGATATTCATCTCCCATCAAAGGACCATTTATGTGATTCCGTAAATGTGATCCTGATCTCTGAAAGTCGTGCAAACTAAACTTCTCTAAAAGAATTTGTAACAAAATCACAGGAAGTCGTCTTAAAAAATCGAACTTTTTCCATTCGGATTATCTCATCATAGGAATTGACAAATTGCTTCAGGTGAGATTATGAACGCCGTCAAACCATGAGATAGGATAAAAACTTCGCAGATCCGAGTACAATACAGAAGATCGACAAGGAGTAATGCAGCGAAGTAGATTGATGAATTATCATAAATAACCAATCTCTAATAACAAAAAAATCCGAACTAGTTCATTGCATACCAGAGGCATCCCTCGCGCCGTGATGCGAGGGCAGCACGGAGGACGAGTCCCTCTTGAAATCCCCTCCGCTCTTCGCTTCATTCCTTCGGCTCTTCTTCTCCTCATCCGCGTCCTTCGGCGATCCCAAACAAGAGAAACACCCCATCTCAAATCGCAAAAAGCAGCAGCCGGAACCACGAAACCCACTAAAAAATCTACCGGATTCCAGTCAGAAACGAAGTCCCTTTCCTTCAGTTATCAGATCCATTACAACAGAGCTCGCCAGATTACAAGATCAGGAGCAAAAAGATTCCATTTTTAGTCACCAAAAAGAGGAACAAGACAAGCAGCAGGTCGCCAAAGTGGACAAGAGGAACAAAAAGAAGAAAAAAATAAGGTATTTGCAGAGGAGGAAGGGAATGGAAAGAGAGGAAGAGAGGGAGACAGAAGTGAGAAAAAAGTCAGCACAGTGTAAGAAAAGAAAACTGGACAGGACAGTCACTTATGAGAGGAGGAGGAAGAAGAGGAGGAGAGAGGAGAAAGAAATATATTGAGGTAATTTGAAAAGAAAAAAGTCATTACATATTTTTTTCTCTTTCCACAAAATCGCGTATTTCTATGTTAATTTTGATTAATAACTATCACCTTTTAATTAACTTTATTAATATAAATAACTTAGTTTCAGAATTAGAAAAAAAATTCTTTTATATAAATTCTCCTCCCAATTTGATATAGAGATGATCAATTTGTCACAATGCATTCATTCTATATATGTTCTCTTTTTTATCTTTTAAAAGGGGCTCAAGCCATTTAAAAGATGACCATAGAATTAAATTTTAATGAAAGAAAAAAAATTGATATATGATAAATATGTCAGCGTGGTTTACAAAGTATAAAGTAGAAAAGACTAGTCAATTAATTAAATTTTAGTGGGTGAGATAGATAGTGAGTTATATAGGATAATTAAATAAATATAAATGTCAGAGAAAAAAGAACTCGATTTAGTCTAATTAAGAAACAATAGCAGAATGTATTTCGAATAGGAAGTTGTTTTGCCAAATTAGGATGTATATTTTATGACTCCAACTTTGATCATTTAGGACAGAATATTTTAAATATTTGATAACTATTTGTTAAGATAATAGTATTTAAGGGATATTTATTTCTCTACGAATATTTTTTCTAGATTATTCATAATTTTGAACTTAAAATTAGTTAATTCACTAAATTATTACATTTTTTATTTTAATATGTTTAAGGGGATACCATATTATGCTAGGGGTCATCCCTGATTTCGTTCCTGGTCAAATTCTACATGATAATATCAACTGGCTATAAAATTTAGAGTTCAGATAATGGACATTTATTCATGATACATCCTTATATTTTAATATAATAAATAATTATTTATTTTAAATATCATATTACCTGTTTTATTTTCAAAAAATATTACACATCTCTATTTTTTTAGTGTCATAAACATTCTTTTATATTTCTTTATTTTAAATTGATTATTTTTCTTCATTTAATTTTTTTAATAAATTAATACTATTAAAACAATAAATAAATTATTTATTTTATATAACATAATAAAAAGTTCTATGTAAAAATAATATAAATTATGTTTGTTTATGGCATTTTATAGTTACTGTTTTTTTTTTTTTGGAGAGGGTAAAGGATGAGAGTCTTGTGCACTAATCCAACTTTATTGCTGAAATGGTATTTTACATGTTGAGGTTACAAAGTATTATCATATTATAAACTAGCCCAGTCTCGCATCATATTCTTCGTTGCGCCTACAATATTTTCAATATAACATTGTTCTTCTTTAAAAATACATACATTTCGTTGCCGCCAAATGGACCATAGAAAAGCAAACGGCATAGCTCTGCACCCTCTAGATAGATATACTCGGATATCGAGATCTTGTCCGCTAAATCTGAAAGACCTTCAAAAATTTTTCATTGATCTTACATCAGCCCATCGACATCCTGACCCTTTCCAGACCTCTTTTGACATTGGGCAGTCAAAGAAAAGATGATTATTGTCTTCCATTAGGACCTCACAAAAAACACATGATGTATTTGCTTCTTGCATCCATCTCATCCTATAACATCTGGTTGGTAATCTATCTCGTCGCAATAACCATGTCTATTAAGTTTTCACTCTCCAACAGCTTGTACACCCTACTGATCGAGAATCGACCAGATGACCAAATCCATGAATCATGCCGAGAAATGTCTGGATGTATTCCTTCGAGCCTCCCCATAAGTTGAATGAAATCATCAACACGCTGCTCTGAAAAAGAAGATGCAAATTGTGGCGTCCATACTCCATTTGCTAGAAATGTCCCTGACCAGTAACTAATAACATCAGAATGCTTGTCTCGTGCAATAGCATACAATCTCGGGAAAATCCTAGAGAGGGGTTCATTAGAGACCCAAGGATCCTCCCAAAAGCGAAAATCTGTACCAGATCCCAAGGAAGCCACAAATTGATGCCTAATTCTCGGCAAAACTGCCACGATACTTCTCCAAAACGATGATGCCCCATGTGGAATTGATAATCTTTGTTCCCAAGAAAGAGTATGACTGTAGCAAGCTGTCATTACTGAACTCCACACATCATTGGAATTACCCATAATCCGAACAACCCATTTCGAAAGGAGAGCATCATTCATATTCCTAAGTGATCGAATACCAAGTCCTCCTTCTGACATAGGTCTACAAACGTTAGACCAGGCCACCAAATGTAAACCTCTTCTCGAGCTTCCTGATTGCCTCCACAAAAATTTGCGCCGTAATGCATCAATGCGTTGAATCACACTGTCCGACATACGAAAAACTATAGTATATTGGAATGGCTGATAGTACTGATTTTACCAAGATCAATCTCCCTCCTCTTGACAAGAGTCGTGAGCACCACCCCTCTAGTCTTTTCTCAATGCGCTCTACAATAGGATTCTAATCCCGAGATAATATTTTGCTGTCTGAAAGAGGTAAACCCAATTATGATATGGGAAAATTGCATATGTTCGTCTTCAGCTCCATTGAGCATTGTTGTGCCTCCTCGACATCCATACCAAAGTGTATAAATGATGATTTAGCATGGTTGATGTTATTGTTATAACTACCAAATAGTTTTAATAAATGTATTAATCAAACGATTATCTACTTATCCACTAATATTTAATTTTATTCGTTACTTATAAGTTAACCCACTATTCGTTAATCAAATTATTAACATTGTCAAATAGACCCACATCTAAATAATGATCTAAGTCAATGAAACCAAATTTTATCAACTAATCATGTCATGCCCCGAACCCGACGCCCGAAGCGTGGTAAGGATTGTTTTGACATTTCACTAATTCAAATTCAAACTCAAGACACAACGGTTAGAAATAATTCTAACTCTAGGATCTTTCAAAATTTCGACATGACCTTTGTTAAAAACTCGTCCATGCGACAGATACAAGAAATATAATGGGTCATGTCCGACTCACATATCAAGATTTAATTGGAACATATAAAAAATAAGAGGGACGAATGCCCAAAATGAGAGTCCAACAATCCTCCATCACAAGGATGATATAATAGGCAAAACGGGAGGCTAAAGTCTAAGAAACGACAATGAAAGAGAATAACATCACTCATCCTCTCCAATCCATTACATACATCCTAATTAATTTTCCCTTTTAGCGCCCCGTGAGCATGCAAGCAATCATCAATCTCCGAGGAGTACCTCCTCAGTCACCTACAAAATAATACAAATAGAGGGGTGAGCATAAATGACTCAGTGAGTGAAAAATAGATCCATAAAATATTAAAACCATCCAAAAAATAAATCCAACGGAAGATCACATTTAAAAATTTATATCATGCATAGCTTCATGTATGGAAAATGCAAAGTCAAAATATGCTATGTATGATCTAATAACTATGTGTCATG